>DWMZ01000150.1:0-32996 GCA_018249855.1 Eueides tales michaeli
ATATATATATATATATATATATATATATATATATATATATATATATATATATATATATATATATATATATATATATATATATATATATATATATATATATATATATATATATATATAATCATTTTAAAGCCAATATCTATACATAAGAACTATCAGATCTGACTTAATAAAACAGTTATTTACAGTTATTTGGAAGCATTTTGTTCGACAAGAACAAAAGGCTTTATATTAAAATAACGGTTTTATTGAAGAACCGATTGAAATAAAGCAAACACTATATGTTAAGGAAAGTTTTCTAACATCTATTCTAATATTATGAAGCTTACGTATTAGGTATGCAAAATTTGAAGATACAAGTTTCATTACCAATACAAAATTTGATACTTCTACTAATGTAATTCCATAAGACCTTGATGGGTTTTATGAAATTTCATTAGTAGAAATAACCTCAAAAACACATTCTTTAAGATCGAATTTTGGAAAATATTTTCTTAGGTAACACGTAAGTCTCAAGAAGCATGTATTTGCAAAATTTGTGACTCCTGGCACTTGCAGTAACGAAGTTTCATACAAACGATTTACCCCCAACGCACCCCCTTAGGGGTTCAAATTTTATAAAATACCGTCTTAACACTTACATCATACCTTTCGCTATACAATTGCTATATTAATACAATCGTAAGAAAATTGAGACATTTGCATAAAAAGTATAAAAATACACTTTTTATTACTATACTTTTTATTCATATAACATTTTTATATAACATGTTCGCAATCCACACGAAAGTAGAAAGACAGACGTTTTCTAACAACAAAACAAAAAAATTGACACCCGAAACAATGTGGATAAGCAAAATAAGCATATAAGAATTTTGACATAACTTGCTAAAAACGTATGGCTTAGTGGTCGTCATGCTCAAGAGGCTGGCTACGTTTAAATTTTGATACGAAAAAGTATATGAATTCTTGTAAAAAATAATTTAGTCAGACACAGTAAATTGTTTAATATCGTACCTCGAGGTAATTTCTCATCATTCACGTCTTGATTCTCTAGACCATAGTCCGACCTTAACGCATACATTGCCTGGTTAGCAGGAATCGCTTTCCATCCACCACATAACGGCACTACTAAAATAAATAAAATATATTTAAGTTATGTAGTCATTAACATCATTGTATACAAAAATAAAAATTACAATATTACTTAGTACTAAGAAAAATATGTAATATACAAATGTATGGATGCTTGCTGCCATTAGATGACTTTACACTGTAAGCGCTAAATTGGGTTAAATACACGTCTAACGTTGTTTCTTATTCATACTCAAGTAACAATTGCTTAACTACTGAAGTCTTTTGCTTTTATCGTCACGTCCTTTATTGGTATTATTTAATGTTCAATTTTTTATTGCTAGTTTAGCTTAACGCTTTTTAGCGAGAAGATTTTTTATAATAATGTATTTGAACTGAACTGAGTATCGCAACGTTCAATTTAATTCGTTATAAAGTATGCGATTCCTATGTTTAGAAATCGTAGTATCAAAATATGAATTGTTTATAAATAAACCAGTGTATTTAAATCGAGTTCTCTGGTGAATTTTCTTGGGCATTTAAACTATTCACAATGGACAAGGACGGTAAACAGCTAGACTGTGTATTGAAATTACTGATATGGATTGTCTTAGGTACTGGCATATTAATATTACGATGTTAATGCCATAAACTGTCATATTTTATCACCTGCTACTCTTTTTTTATCCCAATATAGAAATATAAATAGAAATATTTTCATAATTTGAAATTACAGTTAGTGAATCGACATGTTGGAAATATTTTACTTCCCTCAGTGACTTAACTCTAACAGGATCACCATTAGAAAAAGGTAATTTGGTAGAATTATACAATTGTGTGCATTGCTGCTGGTAGTAGAATTACTGGTTACTGGTACCATGTTATAAAGTGTGTGATTTGGCCACGTCGAGAGAGTGAATGACGAAAGAATGACCAAAAATATTTTTGAAGAAACAGTGACTGCTAAAAGAAATAAGGAGGTTGACCTCAGACCAGACCTTCAAGGAGTACACAGTGTCGATGATACTAAAGGCAGGTAGCGTAAAAGTAAAAATACTCCCCGTATCAAGCTAAAATTTGACAAGGCGGAAGATGTGTCCACAGACTACAGGGTTTGGCGCTACGTTCTCTTTGGATGGATATCCAAAGAGCTAGCTAGCCAGCTAGGGATAATATAATAGATTTTTTAAATATTTGTTAATTACTTTTTTATTTTTAATCAATTGTAGAAGTTGTACATAGTGAATATATATTTGGAGATTGCAAACGAACAGATATTAAATTTTTTGTACATGTACATAAAGATCATATGGATGTTTTGGGAAAAATTATGATCAGAGTAAGTTGTTTTTAGTAAAGAAACACTACATTAGATGTGAATAGTGCCCGGATGATAGTTAAAAGTATTGTGTATTGAGACTCACTATAGTGCTGTTATATATTATGTCTTATATTTTTAACACGCTTTAATTTTACTTTTACTAGAAAGTGTCCATTTTAAAAAGATATGTCCTATTTAGATATATACGAGTATGTTATAGTGAGAAAAACGTAACTAAATCGAATATTTTTATATACTTAGGATTTTCACAATCAATATATAATTTTACAGGGTTGGCTAAATATTCGACGAATGCCTACATGCATATTACTTCGAGCAACCTCTTACGAATCTGATATGTTTCGCAGCACAATGTTTAATTTTCAATTATGCGTTCCACGTATAAGTTATTGTCATACCAAGAAAAGATATGTTTACTACTTTTACGAATGGTATTTGCCTTACGATATGGTTGGCGGTATGAACTGGGATATCTACTTTTACGGCCCAACTACTTTGGAGTGGCAATAGTTTATTTTTTAATAATTTAGAGGTTCCACATTAATTAATGGATACAACAATACTTTGCTTCATACTAATAAAATCATTATATTGCCCAACTCAAACTCAACACTGAGGGATTTTTGACAAGAACTTCAATAAATGTATTTAAAACTGCTAAAGTGTGAGTGAGGTTTACCTCAATAAAATAACATTGGGAGTTTTAACTCCCAATGTTATTTTATTTCTACAAAAAATTGTATTTTTATTCAAAAAAACACCTAATATTTATCATATATTATTAAATATATATCTTTTTACTTATTTATGACTTTTAAATAATATAAAATTGCACCAATATTGAGTCCTTATTGAGGTGTCTATTCATTAATTACCTCTTACAGCATAACAATGTAATACATAATTAATATTAGCTGTATTATCTCTAATTTAATATTTTATTAATAGTATATGATTTCTCATCAACACTCGGCTAATATAGGCAGGGACATTTATGGCATATTCGAATCTATTAGTCATGGGCACGATTCGTTACAGCTCCCTACTTTATAACCCAACAGTAACACGAGTGTCATTAACTATTACTTTATTATAATATTAACAAAGCCGCCAACAGTACTCGGGGGACGCTTTTGTTTCAATTTCAATATACACTGTACAGCTACATTTTAAAAGTCTTTATTTAGATGCAATTATAACTATTTTCGACTGAGAGTATTATTTTTATTTCGAGAGAAGGACTTAATAATTGTTTCGACAATTTGCATAGCCATTGCCATTATAAGTTCAGTGGATAATTACAAAGCAAAAGGTTAAAAATTTTCAATACGAAATTCAAAAAGATCATACCGTTTAATATAATTTTTAAAATAATGGTTCTTGTACATAAAAACTAAATTTAAATCGACTTACTTCGATTTTCATTATGAAATAAAATAGAAATTTGATAAGAAAGTTACAAATATATGATGACATAAAAACACATTTTGAACAACAACCAACATTCTGTGTTAATTAAACTATATTATTCACTGAACATGAACATTTATGTCTTTGTATTGTAGATAAAAATAGTAAATTGTTAAGTTATCTACATAAAGAAATTAAAAAAAATTGAAAATACCAATCAAAAAGTGATTTTATGAATGTGGCCCTAATTATCATGAATATCAAATATATTAAAAGTAAAGCACATTAAAACTTGGTCCACCATTCCACAATCGGTGGCTAGTATTATCTATGCTAATTCAGAGGGCTGCACGTTGGACTCATTACGCCTGTTTTAAATGCAATCTATGCACTGTATCTAACTTTTTTCGGTTTTGTTGTTAAGTTGTTGTCAAGGCTACACGTATCTTTATAGCCTAGATATTTCTAGATAAGTAAAATGCTTTCTTCACAAATTAGTCAATCGTTAGACCACAAATTTTATTTCATAAAATGAAATATTTTTTGATAAAATATATTTTATTATTTAAAAAGATTGTTCTTTCAATTGAAAGGTAATTTAGTTACAACCTTTACTAAAGGTTGTAACTAAATTAAATTGTGTGATAATATAATCTGTAATAAAAAAATGAATGAAAATATGTGCGTGTACTAGTGTACACACGTAAGAAGTGAAACTTCTTTACGGCATTATTTTTCGAAAAATTATTTACTATATGCCACTTCACAGAAATGGGTTAAAAAAAGATACATTGGATAAAGTTAAAACAAAAGGCGTTTATTATCATAGACATACATACAAATAAATACCATAATCACACCCACATGTTGGTGTATTAGAAAATACACTCAAAAACTGAGGTTGACCTTAAATAACTTACAAAAAAATAAATACCATAACCACACCCAAGAAAAAGAGATATATTTACTTACGTTTGTTAGAAATCCACTGGAATTAGAATTAAAATAAATCCTTTAATTTTGCTGATCACTTTAGTATGGATATATTATTTATCACGTCACAATTGAGTTTTATAAATAAAAATAAACATGGCGCGTAACAGAAAAATGTGACGCGTAATGGAAAAATGTGACGGTAATTTTTTTTCCAACGCCGATAAAGAAGTTTCACTTCAATTATGAGATTATTAGTAAAATCATTATTATTTTGAATGGATTCTCATACACAGATGGAGAATAAAGTAATATGTCACATAAATTTATTTCTTTGAAACAATAAAAATAATATATAATTGTGTGAAAATTTAGTTATTTTTTTTAATTAAATGTTAAAATGATAATAAAAAGAATAGATAAGATAGATAGGTTCAGATAAATATTTTCTTAAATAAAATAGTATGAACTTTCGGAATGATAAGCTATGTAAGTTTTGACTGAGCTTTACCGCTGTAGAAAACATAACCAATCTAATGTCCAACTATAAGCCGCTTAATTCAGAAATTAAAATTATTGAATCTGTCGTTGTGTAATAAAATAAAAAAAATTATCACCTTGCAGATCCATACCAGATGTTTGGGCCGACAAGCAGTCGTCTGGCTAATTCAGGTAAAAATACATTCAACATACACCTAATAATATGTACTAGAAAAATCTTAAATAAACTGTGTTTCTGAAGTAAATAAAACTAAACAGAACTACAAAACAAAGTAGTGCGTAACACGCAAGCACTCTTAGATGGATTTGATACCGGGTATGTGGGAACAGACATCACGTGTATATCACACATACCATATAAATTATGTTTGTAGATCGACCCTTTTATAAAAGTCAAACGTTAATCGGACAGCAACGATTGTAGGGTCATGATATTACCACCTGGGGTAATAAATTAATCAACATTGATGATTTGATATAATCGATTATATTAAAAGTTAAAGTGTTTTATTATGATAGGAAATATCGTAAAAGAATACAAAATTTTGTAAAATCATTTTAAATATTTGTCAACATGATGATAATTATAAAATTACGGTAATAATCAAGGCATAGGGATCAGTCAGCCATGAGCCAAGCAATAATATCGTGGTACAGACCACGATATTATTGCTTGGCTCATGGCTGAATGATCCCTATGCCTTGATTATTACTGTAATTTTATCCACCACCAGAGTTGCACAGGATCACAAACGTGCGACTGTAGATAAGACGGATTGTGGTTTCGATTCCCACTTGAGAAATTGAAATCGTTGACATTGCTATTTCCTCGCTCTGTTAACGAGGCAAAACGTGGCGTTGAAATTCGCCACTCAACATGCAATGAACTAAAGCGTCTTAATGGAATATTCAAAATATTAAATTTAGATTTTTATAACAAAAATATCATCAAAAATGAAACCCATAAATCAATGTTGAAATCAAAAAGCTTGCAAATGAATATGAATTACCTTAGCACACACAACTATGGATAAAGCATATAATTATATTACTTAGTTTAGTCAGTAGGCACGCGTGCATTTCGTGAGACAGTCAGAGCACGTGGCGCTGCATAATTGCGAGCCTTTCCCACGCCCTTATCTCACCTGTGACCTAACGCAAACACGATTCCTAATAATACGCAGTGAAATAAATTCATATAATTATAAAAAAAAGATACGTAGATACATTATAAATAGACAGTTAAAATATCAATATTCTAAATGTTACTTATAGAAATATTATGTGCTAAGTTGTAAAGGCTTGTATAACTATTAGAAATATAAACCACAACTACTGGGTAATCGTAAACCATAATCATGAATATTAACGTAATATAAAAAGTATTTTATATATATATATATATATATATATATATATATATATATATATATATATATATATATATATATATATATATATATATATATATATATATATATATATATATATAGTAGCTAGCTTATCGTACAATTAATTGCAAGTCGTAAAAGCTTTGAGGCATACTAGACAATGCCTCAAGCTCCCAGTGAGGCGAGAGGCGAGCGCAAACGTTGTGACTTCGACATAATCGATTGGGTATAAATCACTGGGATGCTACGCTCGTGTGACCTGACCACCTCACTTACACTATAGTACGCAGAAAAGAAAATAATAACCATGAATAACTTCTTCGGCTTACTATTTAATTTAATTTTACATACACTTTTATTGACTCAGTTTTTAAAATTGGCTTGACATAACGCTTTTATTAATGCTTGATGACCCAACTCAACTTTTGATGAAACTTGGCAATTATATATTGATTTATCAAATTATCCTGATGACGGAATTGAAACGTAGCTGATGGAATCTTAGACTTCTTCGTTTTTAGATATTTTAAATGATAGATATTATTCTGTGTTTAGATTTTTAACTTTATTTTTTTTTCACAAACGTAATTGTTTGTGTAAGCATAAGTATTAAAACCTTAGTCTTATGAGAGGTGCATATAATTTGCTTCATATATTTTTTATTTACCAAACGCATAGAAAATACAATGACCAACTAAGGAACTTTATTGAGTAATTCTATTAATTATTATCTCAACAGCAATTCAGTTTATAAAAACATAATTGAGTGAAAAACTGAATTAATTTTAAATAGATGAAAAACACAAGATATATTTTTTTGCTATCAGTACTGTTACAGCTGGGTGCGTTCGCCTCAAGTCGTGCGTATTCGGTACATAGCCGCCCAATATCGCAACATGCGGGACCAACCCTACACATTATGCTTTTCGTTTCGCTAAGTAGCTATAGATCTGCGCGTGTAGAATATGCATTACATTAGTTTAGATGCTTGTCAGCAATGAATAAATGATTGTTAAATATACGATTATAAAGAAACTATAATTGTTATGTTATTTTTTCAGCTTCAACCTTTATTTCGCACAGGGTAGAGTAAGCAGAGAAAACTTGGAAACGTAGTGTTAAGACACTCCGTTCCGTTCCTCAATTTTAGTTTTGTTTTGTAACTAGAGCGAAGAAAGAATAACATTAAACATTTGATTTAAAAAATATTAAATATTTCATATTCTCAAGTGAGGATTGAACCCACAACTTGTCACGTGCACAGCAGCACGCTTTGCCCCTACGTCACGACAGGCCAATAATATAGATTGTTACAAAAATATGTTGACAATGGAGGTTTTAGTAGGATTCAACATCTAATGAAACTTATCTAGGTAAAATTTACATTTTGTTGGAAATCATTATAGAATATTTGAATATTATTACGATCACGAAAATAGAAAGGGTCGTATGAAGATAGTAAATTTTCAGCTCAATTTCTTTTTTCAGACTTTTTTTCTACCAATCTTTTTACTTATTAAAAAAAAAAACTTTTAGTAGATAGAGACAATGAATGCTTGGTTGCAGGATCTGGACAGATACAACTTTGGCAGTTTTTATTGGAGCTTCTAAGTGACTCTAGCAATGCTGGTTGTATCACCTGGGAGGGAACTAACGGTGAATTCAAATTGACTGATCCAGATGAGGTGGCCCGCCGGTGGGGAGAACGCAAATCCAAGCCCAACATGAACTATGACAAACTTAGCCGTGCTTTAAGGTAACAACAGCACGAATTGGGGTTCTTTTATTGACAAGCATTGCGATTTTTGGGTACCCATTTTGCTTAGCGCGTTCTTGCCTTGCGACATTACAATTAAATTTACAAAATTTTATTTTGTCTTATTTTTTAATAACACCATATTTGCGCAGATATTACTACGACAAGAATATTATGACGAAGGTGCATGGTAAAAGATATGCGTACAAGTTCGATTTCCAAGGGCTAGCTGCAGCTACTCAACCAGCAGCCAGTGACCCAGCTTATAAATATCAAAGCGACTTGTTTATGAGCTCTTACCATCACTCTGCTAAGTTATCTTCTTTCATGGCCCCACATGCAGCTATGCCAACTTCGACAGGTAAAAAATATTTTTTTATCACTACTTCCCTTTTACACATTTACATTATGCGAATTTACTCCGTTTATTATTTAATAATAATATTTGGAGTTGTAAAGCTACGAAAATAATTAGTCATATAATTTGTTTTTGGAATTTACTAACTTGTAGATCACGTCTTACTGTTATTGTCATATTACCTACTATTTTATTTTATCTCTTTTTATTTTAGATGAATTAATACTTATTTTATTAAACACAAATAATTATTTTAGTAATGGATTCAATTCAATAGTATAGTGTCATTATGATCATAAAACAAAATTATTTTTCACGGAATTATTAACGGTTTATGTAGATCTTAAGTATCTACCTACATTAATATGTTTTAGAAAATTCTTCAAAAAATAATTAAACTAAGGGCATCAAATTTAATATCTATCGTTTAATAGTACTCAATCACTCATACATAAATGGAGTGGTAAATCAATTCAGAGTGACAGAGGCCATTTTTTTAAAAAATCCAAAACAGAAGTATAAATAAGGAGTAATATCATGCACCCTTCAAAAGCAAAGTGTAATCTGCATCCAATGCTAATGTACACTAGCTGACCAAATATTGACGCTCAGCTCGAGGCGGGATGTCATCGCCATGCCCCGCTTCACGTACTTGACTTAATGGAATAAACATTCATTTTCTCAGTAGCTGTGAGTGAACTTATTTCTTGAGATGTAAAACTTCTTATTGTTCAAAATATATAGCTAGTTCAGCTAGTTCAGATTTGAAGCAAGAGACATCGTTAGGTTAAATATAAACATTATATAATAACAGTAAGAACGATCTGAACGACAACACTCAAATATTATCTTTTAGCAAATTTCGTGGCAAATCTTGGCGATGCGATAGAAGCATATTTCTATAACAGCGAATATTATGTTTTTAAGTCATCATATTTTTCAAACAAATTGATAATTCAAGTGTCGAGTATACTGGATTTGTAAGCATTTCACTTGCAATTAATATTAACTTAGCTTAGCTAACTTTGTTTCAGCGTCAATATTCCCGTCAGCCTCATGGAGTAACTGGGGCGGGGGTGGTGGCAACCTTTATTCTCCCCACTCTATGGCTCCTCCCCATGTGACGTCACACCTGGGCTCTTACCCGCACTACGCATGACCGGCCTACTGAAACCGTGAAACTCATGACATTGCGTGGCGATGCCAGTCGATGTCAAACTAATTATTTTATCTATGTGATGTATGCTGAACTTCGGCAAAACGTTGTAAGGCATTTATAAAAATTATTTAAGGCTGTACGAATATTTTGACGTAGATAAAATTATTCTCTGTATCGCCTTTAAGTCTTGAAATATGATAAAGCATAAATTGGAAAAAAATAACAACCATCCTGTTTAACCAAAAATATTTTCTATAAGCATATTACAGATTCATTCCGTAATGTTGCTCTTATTTATATATCCTCAGTGTATACCGTACGAAATATAACATTGCCAAGTTTTAATTTTGGTCATGCAATTATATGTGACTCGGGACTAGTCTTCTATCAAAATGTAAATACTAGATACTCATTAATTAAGTAGTATTGTATTATTTATTTAGAAAATCAAGTATTACAAATTTTAATCATTGCATAATCTTATCAAATATATCTAAGCTTCTTATGGATTTTCTGAACAACAGTAAGAAACTCATATATTCTCATCAAAATGCCTAAAGTACGTGGTAGTGATTACACGACCTACAGGAAGTTATCACAATTGATTAAAATATCAAAATGTTTGTGACTCTGTTAATTCCAATATCTTTGAAAGCTAGGTATGTAACTTTGTATTATTTTTTCTTAATTATAAAGGATCTTAGTTTATGCGTTGAATAAAAGCTTTCTCCTATCGTCTTTTTAAAAATATATATCGCTGAACATTTAAGCAGTGATAGTTATTTCAGTATTAATGTGTATAAATTTCTAAATAAGTTGTAGTATAATGATAAATCTATTATTAATTTCATAATGCTGAATTGGATTATGAAAGTATGAAATCTTAATGTCTCTAGAAGTAGTAATGAATTGTGCCATGTCATTTACTTATATGCGAGATTTATTCAAGTACACACAACTTTTGATACATTTAAAACTAATAGGCGATCAAAATAAATGGAGTGTTTCAAATTGTTTTCATCGATAATTAAATAATCATAATAGCCGAAAGAGAATTTTAGAAAGTAATCGAGTATATGATATTATTTTTAAGCATAATTATTTTATGACATTATTTCATTTTATAGAACTTCCTTTTTATTATTTGAAAATTTAATTTTAAATTAATCTCTATATCACTAAAAAAAAATTAACTTAGAAGTGCACCCTTGAAGTTTTGGGGAAATTAGTTATGCGACACACTCCTAAAATTTAACAAATAATAAAATAACTGCGAAAATTTTCTTAAAATCTCCTAGAAAATGTGCACTTTGTGTTAACAGTTTTAATCCAAAACATATTGTATATAATAAAGTAGATAATATTTAAAAAGTGCAATCGTATTATTATGCATAAATTGTAGAAAATCTAATAATAATTATTTTAATAAAATATCTGCTGTATATTGTGTTTGTTTATATAATTTACAAATTTGTTGATACAACTAAACGTGTATAATTATTAAATAACTATTTATATTAATTAAATATTTATTATTAATTTGAGAATTTTTTTTGTGAGAATTTTAACTTCTTAAATGTATTTTAATCAGCAGATAAAAATTGTAGGTAAAGTTTCTTTAAATAATAGTTGAAAATATATGAACGAATAACCTTTAGTTACCCTATTGTGATTTTATTTTATAATACATGTTCCCAGTCATTATTATTTTTAAAAGATTTATTTACACGATTTAATTATTATTTATTGAAAAATAATTTTATTTATTTTGTAATGCATGTGTCGAAATGACTCCATTTAGTCGTAGTACCTTTATATAGATGTTATTGTACTTGGGAATGAATAAAACAAATGAAAAATCGTCTTTAATTTATTTTTCAATAGACCTAATGGTCATGTATTTTATGAATGTACCTATTTACTTTATCATTGTTAAAATAACATCTCTTATAACATTATTATACAATAATATCATATATATTACTTTATTTTATATAAATAGCAGATAGGCATCTGCTATTTATATCGCTGTAAATATCTGAGCATTATTTTGTAAGTATTTATTAATACAACAAAATTCATTACATTTTATATTGAAATGATTATAGATAAAATAGATAGACTTTCTTTACAATATAAAGTAAAGAAATCTTTCAAAACGTTCATACTATGCTACACGTTTTTTTAAAAATGTCCCGAGATAAATATCGTATAGACGCCGCACTTTTTAAAAACACGTTAAATACATATTACTTAGTTAAATATATTCTCCCCATACTCGCGGCTCACTCTTTTGTAGCAAAATCTGTAACCCAGGTGATCTTTTTTCACTTTTTATTAGCAGGAAACACCAGTGCTTGAAAGTTTAATAAATTTATTAGTATAATACAATTATCTATGTTATGTTATAGGCATGGATGTTTTAATTTTTTACCTGCAACGGGTACAATATGAAGTTTTCATGCCAACATCAAAAACGATTTCTATACATCGATATGCTAAGAAAGAACTAGGAGATAACTGATTATAAGGGAACATGAAGTCAATTGAAAAAACATCTTCTTTATCATTTATATACTTGAAGCACATCGTAGCGCTAGGGCACAAGCGGGTACTGTGACTATAAGCGTGACTGTAAACGCGGCCGATTGTGGATTCGATCTACACTAAAGGAATTTAAATATTTAATATTTATATTTATTTGATCTGGTAATATTGTTGACTCTGTACAATACCTCAAATTCGGCGGAAAGTGGAATTTGGAACGGAGCGTCTTATATTAGGTTTGCAAATTTTCCCCGCTTACACTGCCATATATACAGCGCGAAGATTTATACTTAATTTTATAAATTTACATTAATTACTTTCGTAATCTTAAAAACTGATGTAATAAAACAGCCCTTGTTATCATAGCGAAGAAATAAGAACATTAAATATTTAAATTGAAAATATTAAATATTTCATTTCCTAGAGTGAGGATCGAACCCACAAGCTGTCGTTTACAGAGAGACTTTCAGACAGAAAATCTATATATTTCTCATAATAAATATAACTGTATATACTAATTAATCTACTAAAGAGGTCGTTCGGCACAAGCGTGCGATTGTTAGTATGACACGGTGCGCAGTTGGTCCGCGTCCGCCACTTACACGCAATGCCTCAAATTCGGCGGAAAGTGGGGAACGGAACGGAGTGTAGAGTTAAATATCATCCTCACCATCTCAATACGTGGAACTCCAGTAATGT
This sequence comes from Eueides tales michaeli, assembly GCA_018249855.1. Classification (NCBI taxonomy): domain Eukaryota; kingdom Metazoa; phylum Arthropoda; class Insecta; order Lepidoptera; family Nymphalidae; genus Eueides; species Eueides tales. The sequence goes on from DWMZ01000150.1 coordinate 13,168, forward strand.
TAGGTTTCATAGCAACTTCATTCCACGCGCAAAATAACTGTGGAATGGCCTGCATGCAGCAGTGTTTTCAAGTCGAAACAACAAGGGTACCTTCAAAAAGCATGTCTGTCCAGCTCTATCTTAGCCGTAAAAAAATAACCATTGATAGGCTGGCAATGCCAGCTTGCAATTATGTTATTATTGTTTAATGTTAAAAATAAACAAAACATTTATTTCAAATTTTACTTTTTGAAATCATAAGTTGTTTGGTTTTGTAGTTACTGTTTCACATTTTGATATTATATAAACTAAATGTAAAATATTGCTAGACCATTTTGTCAATGTTGTAATCCGCTTAAAATTGTTTTATTTAAAATTTAGTAAATTTATTAATATTGTTCCTAACTAAAACGTATTGAAATGCAACGGTCAATATGTTAATTTTTTTAAGCGTTTCCTTTAAATAATCCTTTGGGCCTAGGTTATACATTGTGCGAATAGCATGCTTCTGCAAGATTGACATAATACCGGCTGCATTGCCCCAAAGTAAAATGCCGTAATACATAATACTGTGAAAGTAGCTAAAGTAAACAAGGCAAGCCGTTTCTTTCGAGGACGTTACGACAAAAGCTGATTTAACAAGTTTATACTCTATCTTCACGTAACCTGGTATCTTATATACCAGGTTACTTTTAAGAATGCGTGAGGAATAGCATTATTCCATTGAATAACTAATGCTACAAATTATAGTAAATATTACTTTTCAACATTGTTTTTTCCTTTTAATAAACTTTAGTGCAAACAAAATATTTTATTATAATTTTAGGAATAGTAATCATAAAAGAACCAATTTTCCTTAAATAGGATAATAATACTCTTTTATTAATATTCGTTATTTGTATGATTATTCATTTGTAATCTTATTATAGTCACTAAGCGATTGCATTTTATTATAGTTTAAAAAATAACAAAAAATCATTACCATTTGTAAATTTTAATAATAATAGAATCAACACCATTTAGTTATTTTTATTTATAACACTTGAATAACAGATATATAATATATATAATATATACATATCAGTATACTCTTGGAACTGGTGGAATGGTTTCCACTTCATCGTCCAATGTCTTGTCAATAACGGGACGGTAAGTTATAGTAACATTGCCCGTTTTAAAATCCAATGTCGATAAACTATGTTTTCTCCAATGTTCCTCTATCGGTTTCGCTGTCTGTAATAAATGGCAAGCTTTTTATTTTCATTTTTTACACGCTTTTATTTTCGCTATTCAACACACAATGCCTCGTTAATTTGGTAAAAAGTGGAAAACCGACATACCCAGGTTCCCTTGTTTGCTTACCCTGATGAGCACGAAGTTAAAAAAATTGAGAATCTTATTTTTTTTGCATTTCGCACATATTTCTTAGAATTTATGAAGATAAATAAATGTAGATGTATAAAAAAACATAAAAAAAGCCTTAAAAACAGAAAACAGTAACTATACCTGTCCCTTAGTAGGTTTACTATAATCCATTTCATCCACTCTTTTCGGGAAATCATCTCTGAAATGTGCCCCACGACTCTCTTTTCTGTTGAGAGCACAAGCCACCACCTGAACTGCTGTCTGGAGCATGTTTTGAAGTTCAAGAGCTTCTATTAAATCTGAATTCCAATTGAGTCGCGCATCCGTAATACAAATGTCATCAAAAGCTTTGTACCACTTTTGGATTTCGGCATTAGCTGGAATATAAAGAAAATAAGAAGTATTAATGTTTAATTTTAATTCAATAGACAATTATATAAGCTGTCGTGGGGCAGGGGCACAAATGTGCGACCTGTCACACGACTCACACCCACATCCACAGCATGTTGTGGGTTCGATCCCTACTCGAGAAAATTATATATTAATTAATTTCATTTCATCGCTCCGGTAACAAAGAAAAACGCGGCGTTGAATTCCGCCACTCAACACGCAATACCTCAAATTCGGGAAACGGAACAGAGTGTCTTAACCTATTTCCTTATTCTGCCTACCCTGCCATGTGCAGGATACAGCGTGAAGCTGAAAAAAATAATAGTGAAATATGCATATTGTTAGGTACATATTGTTTATTAAAACTTTAATAGCAGTTGGGTATAGAGTGTTTACGAGAACATTTTCTTAAAATTAAATTGTTTTATTAAAGGTTGAAGTTAGTTTAACTCAATAAATAAATGTATATAAAAAAAACTGTAAAGTGAAATTATCAATGTCAATAATAATAATGTCATTATTTTATTTTAGATAATAATAAATTTAAAAAATATTAACTATTCAAAGGAAGAAGACAAAATTAAATAAATTCCTATTATGTGATAGTTATTAAAAAGAAACATGAAGCAAATAAAGATATTATATTTTGGAATATAACAATAAATACCTTCACTTAATAGTTTTTCGTCTCTAAAAACGCCACATTTGTTTTGCATAGTATTTCTCATGGACGCCCGTAACTCATGCACAGGCGTCGAGCCGTGGGAGTTTCGCACTTTTTCATAATTATCTAAAATTGCATCGCAGGTATTCTAAAATTTTTAATTCCATTAATATTGTGGATTATATTTTTAAATATAATTTTAAACTAAGTAACAATGTTGCCTATGTTTTAAGTAATATTGCCGACTACTTTATTTGTGTGCAATTATAACAATGTACTTGTTATATCTAATTTACTTACCTACTCTTTATGTGTATTTTTTTAATTTATTTAAATTTTAATAAAACGATATTACATATATAATAAATAAATATGACTATAATATTATTTTAATATAATAATATTAAAACACAGATAGAGAATAAGTTACAAGATACAAAATTTGTTACATATATACATACGGCCTTTAATTTGGGTTGTGTTTCACAAGGCTTGGAATTTTTTGGAATATTCATTCCAATTGCTTTTCCAAAAACTACCACATCTAATATAGAATTGGCTCCAAGTCTGTTGGCACCATGACAGTTGCTTACAGCCTCTCCGGCTGAGTGTAGACCAGGTATAACAGTGTCACCACATCCATCTTTGTACACTAAGGCCTACAATGAAAAAGAAAATCGTAGAAAGGCAACATAGTAATATTATTATTATATAATTAATACCAGTAATTTGTTTTATTTTCATGTAGGTAGAGGCTAGAGTGAGCAAAGTATTAAATATCTGTTGAGAATATATCTTAAAGATAATCCATTTAATTTAGAGAAAATATTAAATTTATAACCGTCAAGTGCACAGTCATATTTTTGTGGGTGAAATATATAAGTTGTACGGCTTTTACCAGAGTATATTTTTATAATAATCAATGTGTGATTTTTAAAAATTGTTTAAAACATACGAGATTAAATCAATATGCATAGACAATATCATCAAATACAGTATTGTTTTTAAAATACTTACCTGGCCTTTATAATTAATTGGAATTCCACCCATGGTATAATGTACAGTGGGCACGATAGGCACTGGTTGGGTGTACACGTCAGCCCCAGTAAATGTCCACGCTGTTTCAGAAATACCAGGTAATCTCTCTCGAATTACTTCTGCCGGAAGATGGTGAAGCTGTAGATAAACATGATCTTTTTTGGGCCCAACCCCGCGTCCTGAAATATTTTTTATGTAAATAGACATATAAATAGTAACAAAATAGGCTTAATTGTGTACTGAAGTATAGGAACAGTGATGATTTTTAAATGCTTAATTTATATTTTATATTAAAAAAGCTGCCCATGATCTATTTTAAACGCATTTGTAGGCTTTTATTGCTAGATCTATACTAAAAAGACTTTTTTTATTTGTTTACAATGTTTATATCATTTTTCGAGACATTGCATGCTTAACATTCTAGCTGCATTGCTAATTGTAAAGTAGTTTAATAATTCAAATTCGTGTATTTATTTTCAACAATTAATAAAATGAAAAGTACATTAAAAAATAATTATGTAATGACCATACTGTAACTATAGCAAAAAAGTACTGAACCGATCTAAGATATTTGTTTAAAGCAACATTTTATATAAGTCATATGATTATGCAAAATAATTAAAACATCCTTATAAAAATTGAAGTACCCCAAGGTTGTAGTAATTTTCACTTTAGAAATCACTACAAATAATCCGTAAACAGGGTAAGGTCTCTAGTTATAGTATATACCTTGTCGTATTTCCGTAGCTATAGATCTTGAGACAACATCACGGCTAGCCAAATCCTTAGCCTTTGGTGCATAGCGTTCCATGAAACGTTCGCCTTCGCTATTAACTATATAGCCCCCTTCACCTCGACAACCTTCAGTCATAAGGCAACCAGATCCATACATACCTGTGTATTATCCCACAGTATGGTATTTTAAGTGTAGCTTCAAATTAATTACAATAAAAAATACTATTACTGGACCCTGACTCTCATAGGATCACTTTGTTGTCTGTCTGTCTGTCAAAATTAATTATCTTATTTATCTCAATTTCGCGCAGCGGTACCAAACTGAATTTATATCAAAGAGTGTTGTTTTTTCAAGTCAGACTATGTTCATGTCACTTAATTCTTTGGATAACTGTTCTTCGGTTCGGTAACGAGAACTAAACAGTTCCTGTTCCGTTGATTCTTCTCGACTTCAAATTTCTAGTTTCAAATTCTATTACAGTGCCAATCGTAGTGGTTTTAGATTAATTTCTACATAGAAGCCTAGCCTTTTTATATTTGCAGAACTTTGATTGTGTGCCTAGTCAGTGTATCTAGTAGGCAATGCGATTCAAAGGTATCTTAAAACTACGGATACGCTTGAGAACGATGAAACTAAATTTGTCAAAGAACTTGTAGAAGCCCAGACTCGAGTGCTATCCATATCAATCCCGAACCAGCCGTTAAGTCGGAAAGGTTAAGGCGATACCTTGGATCCGTTATGTATGAGTCTGAACACATTTTAGTTTTTCCAGTCTAAAAGCTCAATTATTATTTGTTTAATTTTATTTACTTATATAGAATTAGAAAATAAAACTTCGAAGCTGCTGTATATAGAACGGAAATCGAAATGGAACAGCTGGAACATGTTTTTCATTTTAGCCAAAACGTAGCACTACACTAACATTACACACCCACATCTATCTCCTATAACTGAATTACGAATTAATAATAATTATATTATTAATTTTCTTTTGAATTACGGATTCTCAAACAACAGTCAAAAGGACAAAAAAAACACACCAGTTGGATGAAATTGTATGAACTCAAGATCCTGTAATGGAATGCCTGCACGAGATGCCATAGCGCAGCCATCACCAGTGCAAGTGTGTGCCGCGGTGCAAGAAAAATACATTCGTGGATATCCGCCAGTTGCAATTACGGTGTTCTTAGCCTGAAAACTGTGTTGGAATATTTAAATAATCAAATGTATCCAAGTGTTGTATAATTTCACAATAGCGATACCAACGTTGTTTTTTGTGTTATGATATCTTTGAAGTAACCCATAAAAAATGTAGATATACTTTTGCCAAATATTCGGTTATTAAAAAAGAAAGTATGTTTTATTTGTTGGAAGCCTCATAAATGTATTTAAGGTTCTATAAATAGTATTTTGTGTAACATAATCTAAAAATACTATAATTTTAAATGTAGGCATGTTACGTAAAGAGTTATTACGATTTATGTGGTAACAAAGTCAAACACTCACCTTAGCTCTATAATACTAAATATTTATGTAATAAGCGTAGGTATATTAAAAATTACGTGTGAATGCTGCTATCATCCATGTTTAAAGCAAGAGCACCTAAGATTTCATTATCTTGAACCAGTAGATCCAAAACAAAAAACTCGGCAAAAAGATCAATATTCTTAAATTTTGTGCTGTATCCATAAAGTGTATGAAGAAGAGCGTGTCCTGTTCTGTGAATGATAAAGTTTTAATGGTATCAATCAACTTTTATCAGGTTATCATAAATGGTTTATTATATGTTTATGAGAACTTGTTGGACTTGAACGATATTTAATAATTAACGATTGATTTAATAAAGTTAGCATTACAATCGACTGTAGAGAGCGTTATATGTTTGATTGAAAAATATGTTTTATTTCAATTTTCTTACTCTGTTAACAAAACAAAGCGCGGCATTTTGTCAAAAATAAGTACGGTTAATAGAGAACGTGACAAATATGAGAAAAGTTGAAGTGTCCTCCTGTAAGCAGCAAATAACGGTTTGAATATTCACCGAAGTAGCGCTAGTGTAGCATCAGGGAATGATATGAATGTAGCAGTTACAAATAGAGTGAAGTGTGTTGAGTTGCATATATAGTAAAATTAACTATCATGAGTAGACTTACTTATTTTTTTTTAAATCGACCCAAAAAACACGCTGTGAAAAAGCGGAAGTCTTCCTTTCTTTTTTTTATTTAGTATCCCTTTTTAATAATTTGTGGCGTTTTTATAAAACTTTCTCTGCTACTATGGCGCCATCTTAATTTGCTTTATTTCAGTGGCCACTTTTTACTGTACTGAGGTGGTTCTCCTTACCTCTACCCTCCAGTGAAAAATTAAAATCTAATACAGCTCTCTCTATCGTATAAATTCAGTTACTACTACTTAATCGTATTGCCTAAGCATCATAATCACATAAAAATCCACTAGATGTCGCCTTTAATAAAATAGTTTGCCTAAATACAAAAAGTCATTGAATATTTTTTTATAATCCTTCGAAAGTATATAAGTTACAGTTAAAACTAGTGTTTGTTACAACGCGATTTCCCTAGTTAAAACTAGTTTTTACTAAACGCCTTAGTTAAAACTATTCTCAAGTGAACAGAATACATAAAATTATTAAATTTCAAACAGGAAAAGTATATAAGAATGTTAAGAAACTCCGTTCCACTTCCGTTTCCCACTTTTCGCCGAATTTGAGGCATTGCGTGTTGACTGGCGGAACTCAACGCCGCGCTTTTGCTTTGTTACTAGATGCGATGAAATATGAAATATTTAATTTGAAAATACATATTAAATATTTCATTTCCTCGTGTGGGGATCGAGCCCACAACCTGTCGGATACAGTCACACGCTTGTGCCACTGCGCCACGACAGTCCTCTTTTTTCTTTTTTTTTCCTTATTTTAAGTTTATTTAATTATAAGTCCTTACCCTTTCTTTATTTTAAGGATGTTTGATTATTTTATTATATTATGTTTGAAAAAATCTGTTTCAAATTTCAATAACAAATAAATCCTCACTCATTTTTATTTTAAGGTTGTTAAATTATATTTTATTATAATATTTTAAAAAACAACCTGTTTGAAATTGCAATAACAAATAAATCCGTACATTATTTTAAATTAAGGTTGCTTGATTATTTTTTATTATATGATATGCTAACCAATGTTCCTGTTTGAAATTGTATGTATTCTGTTCACTTGAAACTAATTCAACTAAGGCCTTTAGTAGAAACTAGTTTTAACTAGGGAAAACGCGTTGTAACGAAAAACTAGTTTCAACTGTAATATATACAACAATTTGTCTTTTATCTAAAGTAAATGAGTGTGGCCACAGTTAGCTATTGATAATAATAGGACATAGCAAAAAATATAAGAAATTTTCATAAAGCTCCCTCTATCGAATAAACGCTGTACCTGGTGTATAAGTAATTACCGCCATCTAGACTATAGTTAAAGGTAAAATAATTCATTTACTAGGTGGCATGTATACTTTTTTTACATTCTTATACTGATACTGATACAACAATCATATTTTTTCAATTTCTTTGTTTTAATTAATTGGGAATAACTATACCACACTTACCATAAACTAACAAATTTACTAAGTCTACAGTTACGCACACAACAGATTGTTGTAAAAAAATAAATATTTTTAGTTTAACTGAAATTTCTCATAATGTTCATTGAGGTTATATTTACTATACTATATAGTACTAAGGTTATTAAAGTTTTTATTAATTAATTATTTTAGTCTACAACATTATAATTTTACAAAAAAATTGTCCAACGCGGCTCACGGCTAGTGCAATTTAGTACAAATCATCACGTACAAGCCATATAAATTGCGCGTGTCGTGCAGGCAGGCCTACTAAAAAGGGGTTATTGTAAAATTATATACTTTTAGCCAATATATTGATATGAAAATTGTATCATAAACATTAAGTCCAAAACCGTAAATACAAATACTGGTTTGCTTAATACTTTTTAGTTTATGTTGACATCAAAATGATAACTACAAAAATAATATTTTACTGTAATTATTGTTTTGGTTATTGCTTCCATTTTTATTGAGAGTTTATATTTAGAGGTAAACATTATTAAAATTTAAATTGCTATGGGTAAAAATATAGAGGTATAAATTCAATTATTTTACATAACAAAAGTATCGATTACAGTCTCGATCATAGAAAATACCTAAGTAATAACGACATAGAAATTTAAATTTTCATGTTAATATTACTTTTAATTTAATTACATTTTAAAAACTAGTAACTGCAGCTGTGAGCTTAAAAGAGTTTGGAAAGCGCAAAGTCAGAACCATCAAAACCAACGCTCAACACTCACAAAACTTCCGGCAGGATAAAAAAACAACAAGATACAAAAAAAGCAAATATTTAATTTAAATCCTGTCAGATCCTGATTTTGTATGAGAATCAGTAACAATTCTATTCTTTTCTAATTCGTATTTATTTCATATACAAAAAAACCCATAAGTGTCATGATACAAGCTGTGAAGAATTAATGTTTGGACAGTTTCAAACGCAAACGACTCAAAAACGACAAATCAATAAGTTTTCAAGCTACATACGAGGCACATGATTAATGTTCAATGCCAAATACAGTGTTGCGTCATGAAACAAACATCGTTCGCGACGGTATCTATATTTTTACCTCACTGACAAATTTTGTACATATTAAATAGTCTATAACAGTTCTACCAAAGCAACTTCGTGAATCTCCCACCCACTCCTGAATGCATTCAAAATCCAAATAGTGCAAGAAAAATTGTACTTAATAGTAAGTTTGAATATTTACATTAGTCTCTATATTCATATTTTTTAGAACATATAAACATAAGATATGCGTACACTTTCATTATAATAACAATACGAGAGAGATGATGTTCGTGTTTGTTTTTTAAATTAAATTATGTAATATTTATTTTGTATACTTACCTCTGTGATGTATATTTAACACAGTACATCATAGTTCTTGACAACTAAATTGACTTTCAGGAGAAAACAGCTTATTTTTTCTTATAAAACATTTTAAAATTATGTGAAAATTTAAATATATTTATATAAATATATATTCACATATATATTTACATATACATACACATACATACATACATATACATAAATTCAAATCTTTAGGGCGGCAGGCTGTTTAGCTCAAAAATTAAATACCTAAGTATTCAACTAAAAGAAAAAGAAAAAAATCTGAATCAAAATTAATTGTTCGGAGTATCGAATAAATGTTTCTTTAATTGGGATTTATATGACATTAGGGAAGTACTTCTCTGATGGTGGTGGTTGAACACAGTAAAGGATTTCTTCAAGAATTTGGTATTGCTCATGGATTTGTGTGAGTGTATTCTAACAAATAAATGTTTACTAGCGTCATCTATAGATGAGTAGGCAAAACCATAATTTATAATCACTACACTTGACTACATCTGCAATTATATTATCGAGCATTTATATTATTGGATAAGAGAGGGCGCTAATAAATGACCAGTAATATATTTGTAAAACAAAATTGGTACTACAGTCGAGTAAAATAGAAGAAATAAAAAGATGTTAAAAGAAAATGTAAAAAGAAATGAGGCAGCAAAAAACCGACATGCACAATATACAACAAAACATCAAAGAAGCAATAAATATAAATGAAAAATTTGCGTATCTGGAAACGAGAAATGCACTGCTGGAAGAAAAAAATAGAAATTTAGACTAAGAGAATAAATTATTTGGAAAAGAAATTGAGCCAGAGGAGTCTTATTATATTTGGAGTCGACGAGAGTGAAAAAAGTTATTGCGACTTAGAGGAAAAAGTTGACATAATAAACAACATACTAAACATCAAATGCGACAACAGCCACATCGAAAGTACAAGAAGACTTGGGAAAAAGAGTGAAAAAGTAAGACCCATAGTAATTACTCTAACCACAATGGGGTTAAAAATAGAAATTCAGAAAAAAAAGAGAAAATTGGAACAAACACCGTACTACACAGAAGCATTCTTTCCTCGGCAAATTTTAAATAAACGTAAGAAACTCCAAAGTGAAGTTGAGAAAGAAAGAGAACAACGAAATTTGGCGATTATCAAGACAGTGCGATAAAATAGTGATTTTAAAGGACAAAAATCATCATCATGGGAATCAAAATAAAGGAACGAAGAAGAGAACTCTATCAGTGACACACGAAGCAGCAAAACCTGATGCAGAAAAGAGAAAAGGAAATCCCACAAAAATTAATAAAATAAAATACACGGAGAAAAATATGTTGAGACAACCTACTCTGTATTTTTCCCTTGAACCAAAAACCACATCACCTGTAGAATCAATTACTGTAACAATACTCAAATAGCCACTAGCACCGCGCTCTGCTCCACCTCTCCCAACACGGCTGGTCACCACGGGAGTAACAGACCACAACCTTTCAAGGAATAAGTTTTTAAAAGATAAAACTGAAATAATTATTTGTACGTGAGAACACTGTCTACACCAGAAAAACTGCTAGAATTAAAAACAGCACTTCATAATATAAAACACGACATTCTGAGCCTATGTGAAGTGGGTCGCCTAGGTGAAAATATTATAGAAGACGAAAACTACATTATGTACTACTTAGGACAAACCAAGGTCCTATATGAGTAGGTTTTCTAATCAGAAGAAAATATAATTAGCTTCTCTGGTGTGTCAGAAAGAGTTGAAATGTGAAAGCAAAGTCTAAGATAATTTTACTCGTAGATCCGGTAAGTTACATACATGTTCAAGATGCAAAGACATCGGCGGAAATATGGGAAAATCTACAAAATGCGTTCGAAGACTCTGGCTTAACAAGAACTTATTGTGTGAGTGGGATTACTCCGAGATTTAGTTAATACCACATTAAACTGTTGTTCAACAATTGAGGAATATGTGAACAAAATAGTAACTACAGCCCATAAGTTACGTAATATTGGCTTTAATGTGGATGATAAATGGTTAGGAACGTTAATGTTGGCGGGTTTGCCGGAACAATACGAGCCATTGATCATGAGGTTCGAGAGCTCTGGTGTAAAGATAAGTACAGACTCAATAAAAATGAAGCTATGTCAGGAGGTTAGAGAGTCAAATGTCTCTGTTCTTTATACAAAACATAACAACAAAAGTACCTCCAAAAATAAATTTAATAAAAACTTCAAATCACAACCACGCTGTTAGAACAACAAAAAGAATACAAATACGAAAGGATTTGCAGCAGTTTTTTCAAGTACTTGTGAACAACTTATGAACAATATGGAATGGTATGTGGATTCCGGGGCTTCTTAACATATGACAAATGTACCTGATTGGATGTATGATATCCGGGCAGCTCCGATAAATAATATAATAGTTGCTAATAATACATCAATTCCCGTACAGCAGATGGGTAATGTAAATTTGAATTTATATGGTGAAGATGGTAAGCTAAATCAGATACAGTGAGAGATATTCTATATGTTCCAACACTAAGTACTAATCTATTATCTGTCAGTCAACTTGTTAAGAATGGCTGTAAAGTGATTTTCAATAAACTGGTTGTGAGATGTATAATAAGCAAAATCAATAATAACAACAGCTAGACTGACAAATAATATGTATAAATTAAACGTCTTCAGAGAAAATGTATTTATGTCATTATCAGAAACTCAAAGTACCTATTGATTTGTGGCATCGGAGAATGGGGCATCTGAATTACAATGATGTCAGAAGGCTCCCATTATGCGCAGAAGGAGTATTTTTTTAAAAAAACAATAAACCAAATAATTGTGAAAATTGTATTCCGTGTCTGAAAGGTAAACAGACCAGATTTCCTTTCAATAAAGTTGGCTCAAGAGTGAATGCACCATTAGAGATTATTCATTCTGATCTGTGTGGCCCTATGGAGACGTCTCCCATGGGAGGAGCCAGGTATTTCATTACCTTTACTGATGATTACTCGCGCAATATCAATGTTTATTTTTTAAAAAATAAAACAAATATAAAGAAAGTCTTTGAAATATATAAAAATGAAATGGAAACTCAATTTGATAAGAAAATAAAAATTCTGCGAACCGATAATGGCTTAGAGTATATGAATAATACTTTTGAAAAAATTTTGACAGGTTTTAGTATCAAGCACTAGACAACTGCTCCATACACACCGGAGCAGAATGGGTTCGTAGAGCGCCTGAACCGTATACTCTCAGAGCGCGCTAGATGCATGTGTTATTAATCGATCTCCGACCAGAGTCCTTGACTATGTAACACCACTGAAAAGCTATCAGGTATGAAACCGGAAATCTCACACCTCCGAGTTTTTGGCTGTATGGCCATTTTGCACATACCAAAGGAAAAGAGACTGAAATGGGACCCGAAAGCCAAAGAAATGATTTTTCTGGGCTATTGTCAAAATACAAAAGGTTACAGATTGATGGATCCACACACTAAAAGGGTCACTAAAAGCAGAAATGTAACGTTTCTGAGGACTGCCATACTAATGAAAATTATTTAGAGAAACCTGTTTCGATACCTATACCGTTAAAGGAAAGTGATAATATTTTAAAACAGTATCGCAGCTCTGACAAGGATTCTACTACGAGTATGTCTCAAAAAAGCTATAGCTCTATAAAAGATTTCTCAGATCATGATCCGACGATCCGGTCAGATATGTTATGAAGATGATAATGATGAAATTATCAATTATGCATGTTTGCGAAGTGACTCTTGACTTTTTTACGAAGTGACATAACTGTTGTTGATTTGGAATAGTCTATGCAGCGTCACCGGGCGTGTAATAGGCTTATATAGGCGGTTGCAAAGCGCAACTATTTAGAAATATATTATAAGGTCAATTTTATGCACTTACGTTCATACCACAATATTTTTAAAAGTGGTGATTGTATTAAAGTTATAAATTTATCAATTTAAAGTTAAAAAATAGGAATTAATAAAAAAAACATATTTTATATATATTTTAGGGGTGTGCGAATACCAATCGAATCGAGTCGAATAATTCGAATTTACGAATTATCCGAAAAATTCGAATTATTCGAAAAATTCAAATTATCCGAAAGATTCGAATTATTCGAAAATTTCTAAATTATCATTATTAAGTGTTTTATTTATTACTTTTAAACAAAAATTTGTAGTTAAAGTTAAAAAAAATCTTCTACCAGTTGAGAATATCTTCTACCTACATTTAAATTAAGAAAAATTGTAAATGATATCTATAAATTTTGTTTTTTATATTTCAAATGAAAATACTATGAGTTGTTTAAAAAGTATATAAAATATATAGGGTGACGAATCCCTAGCCTGAATTTGTAAAATTTCGAAATAGTTCGAAAATTCTGGAATTATTTGTCGAAATTTTCGAATAGTTTCAATTTTTCGAATAATTCGCACTTTCGAATTAATCAACAATTATAGTAACAATTATATTCGATTCGATACGAATATTTCGTAAATTCGAATAATTCGCACAACCTTAATATATTTTTTAATTTTTGAAATAAAGTCACTCGTTTTGCTTATTTTGAATGGGTGAGTCAATTCAGCTGAACGCGAATATAAAGTAAAAAAATAATAATAATACAAATAAACTTTCGGAGTATATTCGAAGTTCAATAAAAACCTTCAATGCGTTTACAATTGCTACATTCATACAGGTTATAGCATACAGGGTCTTTTTTTAATTTTCTACTTTTTAAGATCATTTTATTACTTTGTGAATAATCTTCGTAGCAATATAATATTTACTTTTCATACTCACTTTTAACATTTGCAATACTTACGTAATTTTATATTTATTTGGTTAAAGATAAAATGCAATACAATTATATCAATGTTGAGTATCAACACATTTAATTGAATTTAGCTGACTGTGGTGACGACTATAAAGATGAAAGATTTACAGCATAAATCATTTTTTGGTTGGTATTTTATATTAATATTGAGGTTATAATTGCTTTAAGATTTAAGACCCGTGAAATTTAAATTGTGAAAGAAAGGAAATGATTTATTTAAGACTAGTGAATTTTAAAATGAAAGTGAAAATAAAAACATGGGAAACAAGTTATAACTTATCAAAAAAATTACCGATCAGCAACAGCGCACGTGCGTTTCGCAATCTCTTTGCCATTTTTAATGGTGCCACCACCAAATGATCTCTGGTAGATCTTTCCGTCTTTGGTTCTTGAAAACGGCATGCCCATATTTTCTAACTCGAACACGCAGTTGGGTGCATTGCGTGTTAAATATTGAATAGAATCCTAAGGAAAGTAAAAATGTGCTATTTAGATAAATTTGAAAACAAATGAGCATTTTATATAAAAAACAAATATATTCAAAACAAATTATAAACAAATATATTGAGTAGTTATATTTTTATAAAATTATTTTTCTCTTGACTCTTTAAATAATAGGCAGACTAAATCTGCTCAGATAAATGTTATCTCTCTCTTATTATCTTATATTATCTTGAGGTCGACGACATCATTGTAAGTTTGACGCGAGTAAGCGCAATGATTGAGGATTTAAACACCTCTATTACTATTATAATAAGTAATATGTTAATAATTATATGTTGTTCCGTTAAGGAGCATCTCAATGGAACAACAGCTATGTTAGCTAAGAACGCAACAAAACAAAAATACGAGCTTACCTGATCACCAAGCCAATCTGACCCTTTGACAGTGTCGTAAAAGTGCCAACGCCAATCATCTTCATGCATGCTGCCTGTCAATGTACACAATATTTAAGAGCGTTTTATCTTTTGATTTTTTTTATTATTTAGCTCGCATAAAATGTTATATTTAACAATTTGTGTTTCCTTCAAAACACCGGCTGTAAGATATAAATTTTTATTCCCGTTTTATTCCCTTTGATACCTTATATTTATATAATATAAAATAATGATACATTTTTCTATTAATCTTATATTTCATAGAAAAATGTATCATTATTTTATATCAATCTGGATGATAGGTACTAAAAAAACAAAAAAAGGATTCATTTATTTCAAGTTATTTATTTTTTACATATGCTGACAACAATTAAAACGTTGGTGAGACTCATTTTTATATCGGTTTAATTCATCAATCTTTTCCTTGGTTTATAACCAACAAAGATTATTTATTTGATGGCCTTATTGTATATAAGTATCATATTTTTGTTTTATGAAAGATATAGCTTAATATTATGGAAGAACTCCTCACCTATGGACGCGTTCATACCGCCCTGGGCTGCAATTGTGTGAGAACGTGTTGGAAATAATTTGCTGACGAGAGCAACTGAAAATTTAGCTTCAGCCAGTCCAACAGCGGCTCTGAGACCAGCCCCTCCAGCCCCAATAACTAAACAATCGTGTTGATGTTGGTGAATTGTATACGACACCCAACGCTTCCACTCTTAACAAAAATATATTATTTATTTATAGGAATAAATATATAAATTATATAGATGTTTAGGTTTTGTGAAAAACTTTGCTAGTAATTTATACCAGCTTCTACCTACCAAATATTTTATTCACCAACTTCAGTTTGTGGGACCGTAATAACTGGAACGTTTATTTATTCTTATCAGTTTTTGAATAGGCAACATATTATATACATACATATATAACTCACGTTATTTCTTAACTCCTAGTTAGTACAGTTACAAATCAAAATAAAACTTACCAACGCCATGAGTAATTTGCAAACTTACTATAATATAAATATATTTCTTATCTCACATTCAATAATTATATGTATTAATGACAAAGTCATATATTATGTTACCAACTTTTATCCAGCCAGTTTTTTTGTATATAGGTCTAACATTGTTACCCGTTATCACTAACGTCTCTTCGATATGCCGTACATACGGTACCGTATTTTAATGTTGTAAAAAAATAAAAAAAATATTGTACAGGTAATTTCTTTAGTTATTTTATAGCATTTTTTTCTTTTCGTTTGGAGTAAGATAAGTAAGTTAAATTTACTAAGCTGTGGTAAAAATAGGCATCTGTTTTGTAAAGGAGTGATAGATAAGAACAGATGCTGCAATATATTATATAGGTATGAACATTTTTTAATAAAAAAAAAAATCATTGAAATTAAATTTACGGTGGGGCATTGTGAACGAACAAAATACCGGATAGATGCGGTTTTAGACTTAAGTTGCATTTTAACAATGTTTCCGATTTTACACATAAAGTTTATATTATAGTATGAGTTAATATTTGCTGTACCTATAACATATAGAAATGAAACTATTTTTATTTAGAAAACATGCGAGGTCAATAAATGCGCACTATGGGGTGAATCGAAAATATTAGGTTAGCTACTGTTTTTCTTAGCTTCACACTGTATGTCGCACATAGGAGGGTTGCAGGAACATGGAGATTTAATGTAAAGACATTTCGTTCTCTGCCTCACTTTTTCGCTGAAAATGAGCCGCGTCGCCGCGGTTTGCGTTTTCACCAGAGCTCAGAAATGAAAATATTAAATGTTTCAATTCCCGTCGCATTAACAGTCGCACGCTAGTGCCTCTGCGCTACTACTGGCTTACTTGGCTACTGTTACGATTGATTGGTTAATTCATTGGCTGTGAATAATAAAAATTTCTGAAAAAATGTAAATATAATTTTTGCTTTACGATCTATCTCGTACATATAACCTAGTGTTAAGACACTCACTCATTCACCCACTTCATATCCAGACAACTTCTATCTCCACTCTCTGGTAAATTCTGAATGCATTATGTATTGAGTGGCGAAATTCAACGCTTTGCTTTGCCTTCTATCGATACTTTATTAGGTTTACAACAAGAACAACATGTTCAAGTATATTTTTTTGCTATTAATATTTTTATATCATATTTTAAGAAATGCGATATAGGCATATTTTTTTGCAAAATCACTGAAAACACTCAAAATTACATAGTACAAAATGGTTTCCTTTTAAAAATTCTGATAGAAAGTCAGTAGGGGAGAAGTGGTATGAAGGAGCCAGGTTTTGAAAGAGCCACTTGCATTATATGAGTAGTATAAAGAATCTGGTTAAAAAAATATTTTTAGGTAGTAACACTGATTTCCTTTTACTTACAAACATTTGACAGCCCGCCGAAACCATTTTACGCCGTTATATTGAGAAGTTTTAGGCATTAAAAATTAAGTAATTTGCTTCATTTAAGTTGTTTTTTTGCTATTTCCTTGTTAACAGTTATAGGTAAAAGGATTATGTATTCAGTTTGTGCATATATTTAGCTTTTTAGATACGTAAAAACTAAGCTAAAAAAGTTTTGATGTTGTTATTATTTTGAAGGTTATATTTTTTTAAAGAAAAAGTTATGAAAGAGCCGTGTAAATAGGTTTTAAAAGAGCTGGCTCTTTCATAACCGGCTTTTTCATAACCTGGCATTTGAATTTTGTAAATAAAAATCAATAATAATAAACATGAATTCGTTTTGATATATTCTTAAATTACTTGTTTAAGATATTATAGATTATTATGATAGATTATTATGGAGAAGCTTAGTCTAAAAAAACGGAAAAAACCCAAAAAGTGGGTAATTGAAGAAGAAGTACGTGAAGTCTTGGAAAAAGGACAGTCCATAAACAAAACTTCACCTAAATATTTCGAGAGCTTACTTAGCCAAAATAATTAAAAAAGTAAAAGTTTCTGGTGTACCATTTTATAAACACTGTCCTAATATAGGAAAGAAGCGTATTTTTACAACAGACGAAGAGAATATGCTTACGGACTATTTGAAAACTGCTTCTAAAATGTGCTATGGCCAATGATATCTGTCCAGCTAAATGGAAAAAATTGAAACTGCGAGTGATGATTGGCTTAAAAGGGTTTATGAATAGACACAAAGACTTAGCTGTGAGAAAACCAGAAAGCACTTCTCTATCCCGTGCAACAAGTTTTAACAGAACTAATGTTAATAAATTTTTTGAGAAACTAAGCAGCGTTCTACGAAAATACAATTTCCCTCCCTATATTAAATTTGCGAGATTGTTATTAATAAAAAATATTCGCTTCTAATATTTTAAGATTATAATATAATTAGTATGACTGAATAATATGTTAAGATTAAAGCGTTTCTTAGACTGTTTTATAATGACTAATTTGATATTTTTTGATAATTTTTTTGTTGCTTTTTGTTGCTTTTTTTTTTAATTTTTTACAATTATACTTGACAATACAGACTGACTTTTTCATAACTTTTCGTGGCTCTTTAAAAACCGAAATGTTATGAAAGAGCCGAATGACACACTTTTTAAAAATGATAATTTTATTAATTATTTTACTATGCTTAAGGATTTTTCGTTTGAAATTACGTACTTCAATAAATAAATAAAAACTTAAGGAAAAAAAAAACTTTCATTTAAAGTATATTATTTGGTTTGTTTAGAAAACTGGCTCTTTCATGCCACTTCTACCCTATATAACGTTCTCCTAATTATAATCTTAAGTTATCATTTTTTATGTTGTACAAATTACAAAGACAAACAAAATTAAAAAAAAATACTTCTTATCATTAAGCTGATCGCTAAATGCATTATAACATTGAAACATAGACCTGTGTCAACGTTACTTCAATTTTTCTACACACACTTTTCTCGTTTCTATACAAATGTTTTCGTTTTTTTAGCGTCTGGTTTTATCTCAGTTACTTTCTTGTTTTAATAAAATGATCACTTTATTACTCATTGAAACTAATGAATGTCTGTGTGAACTAAATATTTTAAATAGACGTATTTTTTTTACTTATCAACCGATATAAATAAAACAAACACTAAATGTTGAAGAAAAATATAACAGTGTAAGCTACATTAAACTCAATTTAATAATAAATCATATTAACTACCATCTAGTGATAAAATATGTTAAAATATCAAAGTTATTTACACCCTGAGGTACCTATTATTTCACCAAAAAACGCAATGCTGTAATAGTTGGAGAGCCGAAGAGAGGATTCGGAATTTACTCAAGCGCGGTAGATTTACGGGGTACCTTGTATTTTATTAAGTATTCCCACTAAATATGAGACGTCTATATATAGTCGCCGGTCAAGCATAAAGGATCAGATTAATAAAAAAATTGATCATCAAAAATTCTCGAGCGCTTCTGATTAAGATAATTTGAGGTAGTGCTAAAACGTGTTTATTTCACTAGTCTGACAATATAAAAGAAGGGCTACAAAGTTGTAAAAAAAAACCACCACCTTCTTCAATCTTTAAGGCCTAATTTATAGATTGCACGAATAGCTCGTTTCTGCAAGACAAAAATTGATTTAAAACCGGCTGCATTGCCCCAAATTAAAATGCCGTAGGACATAATACTATGAAAGTAGCTAAAATAAACGAGGCGAGCCGTTCCCATGTCTGTTAATATTCTTTTTTAACCGCGTATGCTGCTGAGCTAAGTCTATTCGCCAATCCATCAATATGAGGTCCCCACTGTAATTTAGAGTCAATGGTGATACCGAGAAATACCGTAAAATCAACAGGATCCACGGCTTCACCATTCAAAAGTACATCGGCTTTCATAATTTTCGTGTTGGGTGTTCGGAATATAACACATTTAGTTTTTTTACTATTCAAAAGTAAATTATTAGCACTAAACCA
>DWMZ01000151.1:0-32928 GCA_018249855.1 Eueides tales michaeli
ATATATATATATATATATATATATATATATATATATATATATATATATATATATATATATATATATATATATATATATATATATATATATATATATATATATATATATATATATATATATTAGTTAGAATTCGCTACTTTATTAAAAACAAAATATACTTTGTTATACTTAGTAAAAGAAATATTAGAAAAAAACCTATTACCGTACGAATTTCTCGTACTTTTTTTCTTTCGGCTGTGCGTTGTTAGTAGTTATTAAGAAAAGATACGAACTTAACAGAAAGCAACATATTTTTGAAAACTTTATTTATTTTTTTGTTGATGTCGTATCCCGCCCAAGGCAGCGTGGCCACTGTTTCCCCATTCTTTATTTTGTTATCAGAGCAAAAAAATGAACATATTAAATATTTAATCTTCTCGAATAGGGATGAAAGTTACAACATGTAGCTTTTACAATATCCCACTTGCCACTGTGCCATAGACCATAGACTTAGACCATAGTAATTATTTGGTTCATTTCTATGTAAATATTTTCAAGGCTAAACAAGAGCTACTTATCGCCGTTCCCCCACGATTTATGGCTAAACTTTCTTTATCGTAGACGCCCTTTGCACAGAGATCAATTCTTAAGCCATTTAAGTAGATTTAGGAGTACAGGTACTACAAAGATTTTTATTTGTTTCACTTACTGTTAAACAAAATATATTGGTGGAGTTCAACGTTACATTATTATTTCCAGATTTAACTTGTCTGACTGTCCATGTGTCCATCTGTGGTATCGTAGCTACTGAGTGAATAAAACGATATTAATCCAGTTTCTTTTAATAGAAAGCCTTATTCCTCGTACTTCTTAGCTATGTTTCATGAAAATTGGATTAGTGCAAACACTTAGTGTCATTGACAAGATCACTTAATTAGTGATCTGGTTTAGTTTTTTCAATTTGAAATGTTGAGTTTTCATCAATAATTAGGTGATTTGTATATGAATTTATTCGGAGTTAACAGTTAGTATAGTGGAGTTACCAGATATTCCATATTCCGCAATAGTATGGCACTTCTCTGAATCCATGAATTGCCTAGAAATTACTTCTCAATAATTATTTGTTAAAATTGAACCTACGTTCACCGTATTTAATCCATTAACTGCTCCACAAAGGCCTCCCACAATTTCGCAAGTACAAAAATATGTAAATAATAGTAATAAATAACCACATTTTTCATCCGGTACAGAAATTTGAAACGCTTTTATCGCGGAAATACATTTTGGCCTAGTAAATTTGCTTTGCACAAAATTATTACCATCTAATGATCGTAAATTAAACGAAAGACAGGAGGTAAAAAGAAAAAAATAATCCACCGTTATCTTTAATTATGGTATCATTTAGGTTAATTTAGGGATTGTATCTACTATATTCAGGTCTTATTTCTCAGCTTAATGGTTTTCTATAGGGTGATCAGAAATTCCATAGAGTTAAAAATCCTTTTCATTGCCTAAGTTAAGAATTGATATTCAACGCTGTTTTGAATGATATATTGGTTGGCATAATTAAAAGGTTTTAAATGAAACTATTTTATAAACTGAGTCTACCCGGGACCACTGACAGTTGAAAAGTTTTCCAAATATCAGATTTCCAAAAATGTAATATTGGTTGTGCGGAAAGTTCGTGTCCATTTTCGGTAGTTAGCGTAAGTAACTGACTGATTTTGTCACAATTATTGAAAACAAATGTTATGTGCCTTAAAATAGAGTGGCAAACAAAGTACATTATAGACATTTTATGCTTTTCTTTTGCCGAAAGTGCAAATATGCCACATAAGCGGCAAATAAAATATGCCTATGGCGAGGACTACGTCAATTAACAAGAATGGTAATGAAAATTTTAAACATTTCATTTCCTGGATTGGAGATCGGATTAATAACCTACACTGTTTACACGCTTGTGTTCCTCCACAACAATATACTTCACAGGCTTGCTGTTAATCGTCTAAAATAAAACAGGATGTTCTTAATACAATTTGAACGAAAACATTTTCATATGGAAATTTGTCCATCAATAAAGTCTAGTATAAAAATTTGTGTAATGTTAAAAATATAGGTAAAATTTAAAATAAAATATCGCTCTTTAGGAAACGTAAATCTCGTTTACTAACAAAATTTTTTTTCCTATTTGATTCCTTTTAAAAGAATTTTAATGAGACTGAGATACGCTTCTTGTCCTCGCAAATTGATAACTTTTTATTTAAACTTTTGTTTAAATTTTACCAGTTTTATATCAAACTGGTAAAATTTAAACAAATTTAGTAATGTTATTTTTAAAATGAAGATTTGAATATCTGTAGTTCATTAATGGAGGAGTAGAAGTTATATATCACTTATATGAGGCCTGTTGTGTGACAAGTTGCGGCGTTAAAATAAAATATTTTATATTTTCGGCGTTAAACTCAGCCACTTAACTCGTATTGCCTCAAATTCTGCGATAAAATGAACTAAGTTATTTTACTTTATGTACTCAACCTAACAACAAGGTGGAATACTGTATGAAGTTTTTATTTATAAGTTAACGCTGCAACTGCTTTGCTTCGTTACCCGAGCGATGAAATAAAAATACTAAATAAAATCCATGCCCTCGAGTTGGGCTCGAACCCTCAAACGTTGCGCTTACTTGTACGTCACACCATTATACCACCGGACCTCAAAAATCTAAAAAGAAATAGTTTTTCCAAATGTACTAAATCAACTTCAATTCAATCCCCATTAAAACAAAATACATTTTTTATTGATCTCTCTTCTATAACATGTATGTAATTAAAAACCACAACCAACGTTTAATGTTGATTTCGTTACAAATTTAGTGAACATCATAATGAACGTCAATTATTATTCATGAACGAAAATAATTTTAAATTGGAACTAAAATTCAAATTGTTAATTATTCAAATAGGATTTTAGAAGTTTTAACCAACGATTCGACATTAGCATGAATAATTTTCTGGTTCGATAGAGTTTTGCGTGTTTAAGAAAAATGCTAATATTTGTTCGCGGAAAGCATTTCAACATATACATTTTATGTATTTTTTATAGAGCTAAACATTTTTAGCTTTTTTTTTATATTTTGTATAGGCAAGGTGTGCAAAGAGAATCTAGTGTCAAGACACTTTGTTATCCAATTTTCACCCCAGAATCAAGACATTAAACATGTTGAGGTGGTGAAGTTCAACGCCGTTCTTTCTCTTATTACCAAAGTGAGAAAATTAAAATAAATGATTCCTTTCAGACACTTAGTTCTACGCTACAAAGTTTCATTTGATTTCTTTCAAAAGCTTTTGAATGTAAAAGCCTGTGTGATTGCTAAAATAACTTCTTCATAAAAAAGAAGACAAAGACATTTTAGTAGAAAAAGTATAGTCTTTGAAAAAAATAAGGGACTGTGTAAGAAAATAAATAAAACTGCCAAATTGATATAAAATGTCATAGTAGAAAATAACTTAGTATTGAGTTACTCAATTCTTTACTTTCTGCCTGAATTAGAGCAAAAAGGGTCCTCAAACAATACAAGGGTGGTTGTGTGTTAGAAGCCTGTCGTGGCGCAAGTGCGTGTAACTTAAAACACGACAGGTTGTCTATTATAAATATTTTCAAATCAAATAATTAATGTTTTTATTTCTTCTCTACGGTAACAAGTAAAAACGAGGCTATGAGCTCCGCCATTCAACATGCAATGCTTCAAATTCGACGGAAACGGATTCGGGGAACGGAACGGAGTATCTTAATACTAGGTTTCGAGATTCCCTATGTCTACCCTGCCAGGTGCGAGATATAGCGTGATGCTGAGTAAATTACCGCCCATAGACAGCGTTTAAAATCAGATGCTGCAAAAACATTTATTCATGTCTGATATATTATTATTATTCTTACATTATTTTTAATTGGTTTGTGAATAAACTGTATTTCAAGTTTAATTTATTTTTAC
This sequence comes from Eueides tales michaeli, assembly GCA_018249855.1. Classification (NCBI taxonomy): domain Eukaryota; kingdom Metazoa; phylum Arthropoda; class Insecta; order Lepidoptera; family Nymphalidae; genus Eueides; species Eueides tales. Next base: position 3,971 of record DWMZ01000151.1, read on the forward strand.
TTTTATTTCATCAAAATCTGCTCATTCAAATTCACCATATTTTAATTCAATTGTACTTTAAGATCGTTTCCATGTTTATATAAGTCCAAAACGCTCGAATTTAAAATTTAAATGTTTACAACGCTAATCAGGTCAGGAGGCCATGGAAGGCAGCTGTTCTGCATAAAATTTTATTTGCATGAAATTCGTTATTTATTATAATATAAATGGATGCACTTGGGTGTAAAGATTGTGTAATATTTTCTAAGGTATTTGATATTTTTTTTTATTTCTCTGCCCTAGTTAAATTGAAAATGCGACGGATTGTGAGTGCGATTCCCACTCGAAGATATAAAATAGTTCAAATTCTTCTCTTCGATAACAAAATAAAACGCAATATCGAATTTCGCCACGCCACATTTTTACTCAACACGCATTGCCTTAAGTTTGGCAAAAGTGAGGAATAAAACAGAGTATCTTAACACTAGGCTTCCAAGTTACCTGCTTTTTGGATACAGTGTGAAGCAGAAAATAAAATATTTTAATTCATCCAGCCATTCAACCTATCTTCCTAAGTAACAAAAGATAGTATATTTAATAAATAATTATTTTCTTAAACGTTTGTGAGTTATTTAACCGAATGCAAAACTAGCTCATACGTTTTCAATAGTGCGGCGTGCGATGATAGAAGAAATTAAATTGGTTACCTAAATTGCTTGCCTATCTTATTTAATTTTCCTGTAACATTTTTCGTTCCTAAGTGTGGAATAATACTTTAAAAATAGTAAAAGACTTTATTTTTCACTTTCCATACATTTTGAGGACTTTCTTGTTAAATGACGGAACCCAAGGCTGCGATTTGCTTTACCAAAAGTAATGAAAATATTAAACATTTACATTTTGAGTGGGGATCGCTGCCCCATAAGTTATCGTTTTTAAATTCACAGTCGTGTGTAATTTTGGCTTTTGAATGAACAGAATAAGAAGATAAACGTAATTTTTTGAAGAATTCACAAAAATATCCAATATGCATTACTCTATGTTGGTCTGGCTTAGTTAGCGAGATAGGCATTTAGGTCGGCCTAATAAAGATTAGTAGGGCGAGTCCTTTCATTATGCCGGTTCAATGAATTGTCCTTTACATGCTACGGGTGACTTACATACTTAAGGGCTTTAGGTAAATTGGAAAAAGTTTAGTTGTAATAGCTAGAGTTTTAAATATAGAAAGCTTGTACTAAAATTAATACTTCACGCTACATTTCTTATATAGACACTTTTCCATTTTCCACGGAATTCTAGAGACATTACGTGTTAAGTGGCGGAACTCAACGCCGTACTTTATCTTTTTAGTAGAGCGATGAAAAAAAATATTTCATTTCCTCGAGTAGAAATCGAACTACCTGTCGCTTTTTTGAGTCACACGCTTGTGCTCCTATGTCACGGTTAGCTAAAATTTGTTATAAAATTAACTTTTACCTGCGACTTCGATCCCGTATTCAAAGAAACTATTATTTAATATACGAGTTATTTTTATACCTATAATCAACTATTGCTTATTACCAATAAACACATGAACGTAATGGCTCTCGACAACTGAGAGTGAAACGGAGTGCCTTAACACTTTATTCACTTCGCTTACTGTTGCTCTTTATGCGGGATCCAGCGTGAAGACAAAAAAAGAAGAAATTTTATTCTCAAAATTGAACCCACAACCTAAACGTTAACCACAAACCTATATAGAACGTTGAAAGCTCATATACAGCCTGCGTTAAAAGCTTCCTTAAACAAACGCTACGGAACATTGATGGTGGCGAAAATACGACATTTGTTTCAAATTCTGAATTAAAATATATGAACAATTAATTGTTTTATAATAAAATGAAATGTTTATTTTAATCTATTTTAAAGGTATCATTATCAGTAATAAATTAATATAATGTGTCTCTGATTTTCCTGCGCCGGTTCTTATTACGTCTGAAGCAGTGACTTGAATGAACCGGTATTAAACTGTACGACGTTCCAAAAATTAGGCTTGTAACTTCTTATTTTGAACAAGCTTATTTGACTTTAATCCTTTGAAAGAATATTATCTATTATAATATTCTATATGAAAATACTCTGATCGAATAGATGCATCCTAGGTATTCCTAGAGTGAATGATCGAAAAGAGTGCGGGTCCTATAATTAAAAGTTTTATAAAGCAGTTTTAAAAAGCTATGATTTAAAGTTTTATATGATCCTAATAAAAAATCATACATGTGTGTATTACCTTTTAGTTAATATGCAGTTAAGATAAGTAGAAAGTAAATACTGATAAAATATTCGGTACGATTATAGGTTAGATTTTTAATTGAGGCAATGACTGATTATCATTTTTTCGCTCTGGTGGCAAGACAAAATGCATTTTTTTAAGCCTTACGCTGTATCCCACACAGTGTAGGACAGGCAGAAGGAATTTTAGGAACCAACTGTTGAGGGAAGTAATGGAAACAGAGTGTCCGGTCCCATTAAGACATTACCATTTCCACCCGTGTTTTTCGCTATTAACTTATCTAGAAAATTGGACTATGCGTGGATAACGAAGTGTGTTGACACTAGATTCACCTTGCCTACTCTACAATTAAAGAAGGATCATAAAACTGTGTATATATCCATATATACCTAAAGAACAAGTTTATCCGTGGACGTCGATATTTATCATCACGCTCAAAGTACCGAACTCTATTTAAATTAAAGTTGATGTCGCAACTGCGTACTGACACCCTCCTGGTGTAATTTTAAAATGTCTGATCAATAGTCATTGGTTCAAATCAAGAAAAAAAAATAAATGTGTAATATATACCTACGTGTTTTTTATTCATACGTATATTATTTTGATACCCATTATTGGACGCCGTATATCAAATTTCAAGTTAATGTCATGCAGTTAGGGGTCGAAATCGAACCTAGAACTATCAGGTACATTCTCGTAGCAAGACATTTGTCACTGCACTACAATGGTCTGTGAAGATAAGTATAATGTATTTTAATAAGATGTTAAATTAATTTCAGCAGTTTCAGTGTCTCTCAAATTTTATTTACTGACGTTTATATGATCTATGTTAATAATTGCTTGATAGATACCTATTCAAAAACTTCTTATTACCAGAGCGACAAAATGAAAATAGTTAATTTCTTTGCGTGGAAATCTAACTCCCAACTATAGAATTTTCCGTTACATACTGCACCATGATAGCTTCAGTCTATACTAACTAGATATTCGTAAACGTACCGTAGTAACATCCTTCCCAGCTCTTGCTATAAATTGTCTCACATTGACGCGATAATGGATAAAGGAAGCTTTTAACGCCATATAAATGAAATATGTTGTTCTCTCCGTGACAAGTGTTGATGTACAGTTAATATATAGATCCCTTTTGTTGTATATTATGGTTTATCACTCTATTTTACTTTTAAGGCCTGTCGTGGCGCAGCGTGCAGCTGTAATCGCGACAGGTTGTGGATTCACTTAGTAGTACGCTTGTGCTTCTACGCCGTGACTGGCCTCACAGTTGAATATATAACATATAAGATATTTCCTAAATTGTAAATAAATAATCCAATAATAATCAAAACATATAAATGACATACATTTATTTATGTTACACGTAAGCAAAATGTAGAGAACGTAAAATATTTCTATATATTTTTAATTGTAGAGCTAAAAATGAGCTTCAAAATTACAACAAAATTATTTTAATAAGTAAGTATTACGTAAAACCTAATGAAAACACAAAAGTTTCTCGCCCCAGTCTAAAATTTGAGCTCTTTAACAAATAATTCCTAAGAGATACTAGAAACAAACAAAATTTACATAATTGAAGTTTTTTAATTCATTTTTTTAGATAAAACAAGGCAAAGTTATTTAAATTCAAGTCTACAGTGGATAATAGCGTGTCCTACTTGCAAATGTATGTATAAAGCGTTTCAATACAAAACTTCACGTAGATTTTAAATTAAAATTCTCTATGTAGAGACTCTTAGCTGTCTGTGAAAAAAGAATTGTAAAAAGGGTTATTGTAGTGATTTATTAAATACAACACTTGCTGACGAACATTTTCAAATTAAAAACGTTTTTATTATAGTCTAAAGATATCTTTGAATTTTATCGTATAAGAATGCTGTTAATCAAAAATATTCCATCGACGTTAAGTTGTGTTCTCACTATTTTAAAGTGTAATTCCATATTTATTAATTAATAATAATAGAGTAAGAAAAATACTCATTTACGATACGTATAAAAATTCTAACGCATCGGAATTTTGACCCCCGCTCTTGGAATCCGTCCAAAGTAAGCCATACGTTGGATAAACAGTATGATGTCCCACAGTAACATGCATGTATACAACTTCTAAATTTAGCATTACTGCTTAGACTTTACACTTACATATTATCCAATGAATATAATAAATACTACAAATATTATACCCGTCATACTTAATACTCTCTAACTGAAACTCCTTTTTAAAGAGTCAGAAAAAAATAACTAAACAAATATATTTTTATAAGCAATAGTGTAACTCCACTTAATCGCTTTTTGCTTATCACGAAATCTTCAACTTTCCAAAGTAAAAGAGACGCCGTACGAAAAAGGTACGCCGATAGTTCAAGGGCCAGTGTCAGGACAGTTTTTGAATAACTGACTCAATAAATTATGAAAAGTTAAACCTTTCAGAAATATATCCTTTCAGATAGTCGTCTACTCTAGGCTAGCTTGACTCTTTCTATCACTCAGCTTCACGCTGTATCCCGCACATGGCAGGGTAAACATAGGGAACTTGGGGTCCGCCGAATTTGAGGCATTGCGTGTTGAATATTTTGGGAACTCAACGCCGCGTTTTCCCTAGTTACAAGAGCGAAGAAATTAAAATATTAAATATTTGAATTTAAAATACCATAAATGTTTCATGTTCTTGAGTGTGCATCGAACCCATAGCCTGTCGCGTTAAGGTCACATGCTTGTGCCCCTTCAGAACAGGCAAGATTACATTGTGTCTTGGTACTAATTTCCTCCTGGTACTGAAAATGAAATTATAATATACCCATATGTATGTATAACCAGAGATTGCTCTAGAATCGTTAGACAAAGCCTTAGTCTCTTGGCTCAGGGACACGTGTAAGATATAAAAAAAATGTATATTTCTATGAAGTCAGTTAATAATAAATAAGTTTTTAAGTTATAAAATAAACGGTTTAGACTATCCTTTAATTGCATTATATTTCCATTTTTACGGAAATGTTACTGGATTATTCCAGGTTTTACAGTTATAAACTACTTTATTGAAATGACTACAAGCATCACGCAGGATATAGTAAAAAAACATCGTTTCTTCACGCTGTATCCCGCATTTAGCAGACAGAGAGAATAGTGTGTTAAAACACGCTGTTCCTTTCTCTAGGACGTTAATACTCTTTCCTACCGACTATCGAATTTTCAACGACTTGCTTTGTAACCAGAGCGGCGAAATTAAAATATTATATATAATATTTTTCCGAGTGGAGATTGAATCCAGAATCTGTCGCGCTTACAAGTTACACGTTTGTGCTCCTATCACACGACAGGTCCCTACAAATAAAAATGTAGAAATCTGTAACAGCGTTGGTTTGTTTAACTACAATAGAAGTGTAAGTCTATTCAATACTTAAGTATTAATCATATTAAACTCGTTAATATGGTAATAATAATGTAATAGTTTCTGTTCAAGAATACTATATTCGTATTAATCTTTATTTTAGTTAATTTATTTACTCAATTAATTAATAATGAATATTAAAATTATTAACAATTTAATATACACTGCAATGTTTTTCGTGTTTATGGCATCTTGGCAATACAATTATTTGTTCAAAAAGTGGTTTGAATTATATATATATATATATATATATATATATATATATATATATATATATATATATATATATATATATATATATTATATATATATTTTTTTTTTTTATATATATAAAAAACACATTAATATATTTTATATATATATATATATATATATATATATATATATATATATATATATATATATATATATATATATATATATATATATATATATTATATATATGTTTACAATTATATTTACGAAGGAATTCACCCAATAGGTTTTAATTACGAGGTGAACTTCACACAAAACGTATAAAAGCTGTCTATCGAAAAAGAAAAGAGAAGTTTGATCTTTTCAGTTCATGCGATCTCTATAAACGGTCTTGACACACTGTTTGTCTGAGACAGTCTAATAAATGAGAATAAAATATATAAAGATTTCGTTGTTCTTTTAAGGTACGGAACCTTTAAGAATATTTTTTTCATATAATTTTATCCATCATTTAGGCCTGCTGGCGTGCCTCAGCCGACCAGCAATGAACGAAATCTACCTCCTGACTATTTCATACATCGTACTCGTCACATTTTTGTTGATTGAGCTCTCTGTGGCCGCGACTGCTGTTCTAAGGTACCTACTACTTTTAAATTAAAATAGTGTACATTTATTTTAACTAATACGTTTTAAGTCTCTGACTATATTTTTTTATTCTATAACATTAAAATGTTTCACTAACCAATTTTTCATCCTGCTTATCGATAGTGTATGCTTAAACGATGTCTTGTGGTCTTGGGTAGTTCGCGAACGACCTAGGTGGAAAGAGCGGTCCCTTAGGTGAACTATGCGAACTAGTTCATCAATGATCTCGCTCTTAGTTCTTTTCATAATTTTATTAGCGTCCGCTTCACTAGACACAGCGCCATGTGACTAACCGAGTTATTTACTTTTTACTTTCACTGTGTGCGCCTTGATATTTCGATATCTATACTAGGCAACTTCAAATCTACATCTAATAACGGACTAAATGTTTTGAGGTAAATGTGAATGATTTTAACTAATAAATAAATAAATAAATATTTGACTGCTGGCTAATTATCAAACAGTATACCAATACAGTTTATATATGATTTTACGGTAAGTGCAATTAAAATTAACATTTTACACTTCTATTTCTATTAATTAATTTAAATAATTGATTACTATTATATATCATGTTAATCAGCAACACATAACCTATAAATTTCGGTTGTATTGTTTTTGTTGGTTTGATTCATTAAAACAATATGAAAATTTTTAATTATTTCAAAAAAAGAACTAATGAAATAATATAGCGAATAAGTTCGCCATTAGATTGTGAACTAAATTGAGCTCTCTCAGTAGTGATCGACTAAGCCCAAGACTAATGTCTTGTAAAGGACAAATGCATGTTTTTATACCACGCGATGAAAGTGATTTCAAACCTTCTCGCAAAGTTTACAAATTTCATTCAAAACGAAATTATCCTCTATAAAGCTTTTACAGAGCTTGTTCCGTGTTTTACGGTACTCGGAGTGATTTTGTTTTAGATACTTGTATGTAATGTATGTTAATAACTTTTGGGTCGGCGGATGAGCTAATTTTCAATGGTTTTGAAGTGGCATAGAATTAAAATATTCATAAAACATCTCGTATTCTCAGCATGAAGCTCTTATTATGTTAATGATAAGTACGTTTTAGATATGTAAAGTTCACACCCTAATGTCAAGCAGCATTGTCGTGCCAAATGTGCAGATGGAAATTATATAGGTACTCTAGATGGTCAGTAAGGGCGGGCGGTATTAGTATATATATGCCTATACTCGCTAGATTTAATCAATTTTGTTTATTATAGTTTTGTCGTTTTTTATACAGTTTTTAGAATAATGTTTTCTATCGGAAATTTATAAGTAAGTATGAGGTGAGTATAGTTTGTTATGTAATTTATGTTTAATAGTATAGATGCATGATGATGAATAAAAGTCGTATACTATTCGTTCGTTTTTCCTGTACCAATATCATTATGTTACAGTAATATATTTTTTAAAATAACTTTATATAATATTATTAATCTTTTTAATATATATTTTCGCTACTAAAAATACTGCTTCGAGACCAGTATTGTTCTTATTTCTATATAAATTAAAACACTTAACTGCATAATACTATCTGGATAACTCTTGCGCTTTATTTGTAGCGTAAACTTTTTTTTTGTAATGTTTTAATTATTTTAATGATAGTGTGTAAACATTCAATGTGTTTAGATCACTGGAGATCAGCTCCGGCACCTGTGCTTTTTTCACATATGTGACGTATGCGACCCTCCCATTGAGACTACACGAGGCAACGATTGGCGGATTTGCTCTAGCTGCCGTCAATATTGGCGCTCAACTGATGATGCCAAGATCTACAGATTCTCAGGTAAAAACTATATGTACTCTGGCATCTCAAGGTGAAGCGCGGCGTTAAGTTCTGCCATTCAATACAACACAAAGACTCAAATTTGGCAGAAAGTGAAAAACGGACCAGAGCGTATTAAAATTTAGGTTTTTAAATTTCTTCCACCTATTCTGCCATATGAAGGATACTGTGTTAAGATGAAAATAAAAGTGTATTTTAAAATATTCCAGATATAATAAAATATTTCAAAGAGTGAATGTTATAACTGAGTAGAAAAGCAAGTGCTACAATATCTATAGAGCTCCGCTTTACTACTTCTGTATAGATACTGAAAGTCTCAGAGGAAGAAATTATTTTAAAGATTTTACAGTATTTTCATTCATACCTGAAAGTTAAATAGTTACGTTTTAAGCTTATCTATTCGTTACAATTAAATTTTATTTCCTTAATATTGCTCATTTTGTAAATTTAAACTGACTTTTATATATTTTCTAATTACCTATATTAGTTATTCCTAGTTGTCACCTTGTGTGTTCATTTATCTTTTACCAAAGAATCGCCGAAAAATGTTGTAAAAATTTTGAAATTGTCCCTTTTATTGCTCCTTTACGCTTACTTCACTAAATCTACACCTAATGTGTTACTGGAGAAGAAGACTGAATGATAATAACGATAATAATATATATAATAATTTTGCCTCGAATTCGACGGAAAGTGGGGAACGGAAGTGGAACTGAGTGTCTTAACACTAAGTTCCCAAGTTTCCTCTGCCTAACCTGCCATGTGCAGAATACAGAGTGAAACTGAGTAATAATTTTGTTTAGATCATCTGCAGCCTCGTAACACTGATTGCGTGCAACATTGCGGGTATCCTGACCCATTATCCGCGGGAGCTGGCCCAGCGACGTGCCTTCCTCGAGACCAGGGACTGCGTTGAAGCGCGCCTTGTTACCCAGAGGGAGAACCAACAACAGGTTAGATATAGACTTAATACTATTTTTATTTTGTTATTTGATTTTACTGAATTGCAGATCTAAACTGTAAGATGTAACCTAATGTATTTTTAACAAAACTTATTGAAAGTGATAAAAAATGACATTGCCATATAAAAAATAGCATCGGAAACATCTGATGAACAATCATAATAGTCCGGCTAAACTATAAGAAACGGAACAAAACCTTTGAAAATTGAAGCGTTAGTGGGAAACTGTAATTTTGATTGTTTTGAATTCCTTCTCCACTCACAGAAATTATTACATTTAAAGTGTTTGTCTTAGTTCCAGTAGGCATTAAATTATGAAGTTTTGGGTAGAGACTGGAGAACGGAGTGTCTTGACACTAAATTCTCTTTGCATACTTGCTGCAAGTTTCAAATACAAAGAATGGTAAATAAAAGTAGCATAAGGAGCGTAATAAATTCCACACAAACAATATTGCGTACATCCATTAATATATTGATATGAAATAAGAAAATACTAACAAAAAGTTTATCTATAAAAACAATACACATTATATAAACTTTTTTGTGTCCTTTTAACATGCCCCTAGTGTTAAGTTGCAAGGACGCTTTTATGTCTTTTCACACGAGGCCATTATAATCAGTTAATGGATAGACCGACCCGAAGAAATTACGTGTCCAATTTTCTATACACATTGTACTGATCTATTGTTAAAAAAACACTAAATCTTTATTTCAATTACATACATATTTTTTATATTAAGAAATTTGCTGGAAGACTAGATGAATCATTTTTAAATTTATTTAATATTAATTTTATTTTATAGATTACTATTGTAATATACAGCTGTCTTTATTTAGAAGATATTTGAAAAATTTGAAGAATATATCCTCATATATGTATCGTAGTAGAAATGTAGCAATCTTATTTTTTATGCGTTTAAACTAATCTCAGAATAATCTAAGTTTGTTGCTGTATTCACTATTGTTGTTTATATAAATACTTTGTTGAATTGGCTACAGTCCAATTTATGAATCTTATTTTTTAAAATTATAATAATTTTGGAACATGACAGTAAGGCAAATTATTAAAAAACACAATTATAAGTCTGGTAGTTAAATAATAAACCCCCTTAGTGGCAGCTTTATGGCCTAAAACTTTGAAAGTAAATGCTCAACGGAAAATAAAACAATCAATATATATATATATATATATATATATATATATATATATATATATATATATATATATATATATATATATATATATATATATATATATATATATTTCAACAACACGATCACAGTCTTATTAAAAACCTGCCAAATACAGGCTGGTTAGTTAACAGTTAAATTAAAACGTTTTTGTTTTTATATACAATTCGAACTGTAAATATATATGATGGAGCAAATTAAGGCTCAGTGTAACAGCGTATGATTGCATACGCAGTTGTTGTTGGTTCGATTCCTGCTCAAAGGAAATCTAGAATTTTAAGTTCCCTTAATACTAAATGAAATATCTCGAATCCCAGCAAGAATAAAAAAATCAGATTGTATGTAAAACTAAAAAAAAATAAGAATAACTCTTAAATACTAGTAAAACTCTCAAACAGCAATTTTATCGAGAAGATAATGTTAAATTGATTAAAAAGCTTTGTTTGTCCTCGGTCTAGACTAAAGTGATTGTAAATATGAACTTTGTTCTAACAAAAGCATTTTGTGTTTGTTTAATTTGTAAAGATTAATAGATGGGTATTCAGAAACGTTTGAAATAGAAATACCGTTCTGAGAGCTCAATGTTACACTTTCCAAACCAAAGGAAAACATTTTAAAATTAAATATTTTGTCAGATTCGTCTGTACTTCTTTCATTTATATATACAAATACAATTTGAAAAGATTGACTATCATAACTTTCGAATCAGCCTAAACTGTGCATCGGCTATTAAATTGTCAAACATTTCAATAACTTTCTTATTTTTCTAAATCTTTCGGGATACATCTCGCACATACATGGCAGAATAGACAGGAGAAATTTGTGAACCTAGTATAAACACACTCCGTTCTGTTCCCCACTTTCTGCCCAATTTGAAGCATTGCTTGTTGAATGGCGGAACCCAACGCCACCTTTCGCCTTGTTATCGGTCGCACGCTTGGCAAACCACGATAGGCACCAGATGACACATTGTAATTATTTATGAATGCTATAAAATATTGCTTTCATAGAAGCTTTGCAATAAATCACTTTTACATATGGGTATCAATTATACTGTCCTATCAAAGTCACATCAATTTATTGCATTGTGCAAGTGACATAGGGTGGATCGTACGTTCGAAATACATACGTTTTTAACAATTTACTTAATGACTTCTTCATGGGCATATATCCAGGTAACAATAAATTACATGATTATCGTTTTAAGAAACACATTTTTTATTTACATAAACAGCTAATTTAAGTCATTACTCCAATATGCACCCATCGTAGAAGTTCATTTAATTAACGTTAATTCGGGTTAAATTTGCTTATTAAATAAACTATGAATAATATACTTAGTATTTAATTTTTTTAACTTCTACGTGAATTGTTGGGAGATTAATAAAACTTAAATATTTTATAGCATCATTTTCGAATTTCCTTGATTCATCAAATTTAAAACATAGCACGTCCATGTCCGCCAAATATAAATATCAATTTTCTTATTAATAACGTTCTGACTTCTTTCTATTTTCTAAAAGTGTTTGCTTAAGTTATTAAATAGTTACTAAATTATATTTTCGCTAGCTTATTAAATAGTTTGCTATAAATATTATTCTTCCCACTATATACCGTGTTGTTAACGCATATACTCGTAATTCAGTTCAGTCTTCTTTTACAAGAGTACGTTACGATCTTATATAATATAAAAAAAATAATTTATTTATATATTAATGTACATGTATATTATATGTAGATTTGTATGTAGTATGCACATACAAACATATTGGTACTATACAGTGATGTCTTTGTAACTATACCGATGCAATGTAACAATAACCGACAACTATCGAACCATTCTACTATTGTTAATGTGAGCGGCACCGTAAGTGATAATCGAGGATGCTGGAGATCAATAATTTACCGGACGGCGTCAACCGTTCGTGTCATCTATGATTAATTCCCAAAGTCATGTTATTTATTTAGCGTTTGTTCATAAAATATTCATAACGTAATCACAAAATCACAACATTTGAATTTAATTTATAAATGTAGCTTTTGATACTATTAATGCATTCACAAATTATAATTTTCAATGTTTAATTAGTGCGCGTGATTATATTGTTAATTAGTTCTGATTTATATAAGCTATATAAAGTCAATATAGAGATATTAGTTTACAACAATGAATAGTAAAATTATTATTCAAACACTTGTTTTAGGAGAATACTCCAAATAGAAGATACCAGCTATATTGTAAACGTCCTCTGAACGGTATAGAATTTTGTATAACCCTCTGTCAACGGCAGATTTGCAGACCATGGCCTTGTTATCGCAACTCGGGACGCTCACTCGCGTTCCAATGTTAATCCGATTATAATGAAACTTGTATTTTTGTTGGAGCGTGCACAAAAGTCGTCTAAGTTGTGTCTTTTTATGTCGAACAGGAACGTCTGCTGCTGTCTGTACTGCCCCGCCACGTTGCCATGGAGATGAAAGCGGACATTGCCAACCAGCCGCGACAAGAACAATTCCACAAGATCTATATCCAGAGATACGAGAATGTAAGGTCAGTATAAAGAATGTTTGCAAGCTGAGCTTGAGTGTACAAGCTGTTCTTATTTACTTTGAACATATTTATGGTAAAGATTTCTTAAAGTACCTGATGTTTTCTTTTCATTTATTTTAATAAAATATATTTTCTTGCATCTTTTCAATTAAATAATTTAGGCAAAGTACAAAATATTATTTATACTTGTACAATGTACCTACATATATGTATGTAATTTGTTGCCATTAGCTTGGCAGATAAATTAAGTTTTGGGTTAAGGTAAGGTTGGGCTCGAGGTCTTTACAAAACTAATAATCTATTAATAGCGTTTAGGATAACCCAACATTTCATACGTAACTTTCAATTCACTGCAGTAATTCAAATGTTCGACGTCATGTTCGATCTTCATCTTGATTTAGTTCTCAGTATGTTAGGAATTCTTGTTGAATAAAACTTATGTATGTATTTTTTAAAGTGGGCATTAGTTAGCTTACAAAAGAATAAGAAATTTTTAATCAATATTTTTAGGTTTTTTTGACCAGAAATGTTGACAATAATCTGTACTGCCTGCTTTTTTTTACGTTCTAGGTAGATATAAGTTTAGAGCATTTAAATACTTTGGATGGTTGCGGTTTGTTGGGTTAAAATTTTCCTTTATAAATTTCTCAAGGGCACAGAGTATTAAAAAATTTGAGCTTAATAAATTTGTATTTTTAATGTCAAAATTGTTATCTGTGTATCGGATGTCTTTAATAACAATAATTCCTTAAAAAAATGTTTATATTAGATTGTGGATCTTAACTTTATAAAATATTAGAAGGGGCCCGCTTGCACTAAAAACAACTGAAACTCTAGTGTATGAAATGTTGATTTGAAGGCTTTGGAAATTGCTAGATTCCTTCACAAAGGAATTATGTTTGCCAAAATATAGTTTTTAAATACAACATGCGTCTGATTTACAGGCTTATTATGATTTTAGAAATAAATCTTGAAATAACAAGTGTAGCCATTGAATTTATCTTCGCTTACGGCTTAGGTTAGTTAGTTGAGAGTGATAAGTATCTTTATATTTTGAATCTAAATAATTCAGGAAAGATAAGAAAATCCTATGTTGGAATAAAAACCACACAATACAAGTTTCATTGGTTGTTCAGTAATAATGTTCATCGACATACAAATTGTATTGTATGTCGATGAACATTATTACTGAACAACCAATGAAATTCACTCATTTTCGCGCCACTTACGCGTCAATGACGCTATTGGCTTCACAGTTCCCGCTTCACTTCATTTAATGTTGGACTATTGTGAACATTTCAGGTCAAAAAAAATGTACATTAAAATTACTTTCTCTTTAATTTTTCTTATTTTTTTTTCTTTCGTATTAAATCATAAGAGTTATATATATTCCTAATTAGCGTTAAAAATTAGATTTATATAGCATTGTAATAAAATTGCATACTATTTATTACCTTATACATGTTTAACATCGTTTTATTTATTCTCATTGTTTCTTTTGTACTTAGTTTAAGATTTTACAAAATTAAATTAAATATTGTTACCATTACTTATATAGTTAATTAAATATTATTTTTTTATTATATTTTAATTTTAAGAATTATTACGACAACATTGTTTTAATATTGCAATTTCAATACATGCTAAAACATTATTGTTTTCCAACAGCATTCTCTTTGCGGATATCTGCGGCTTCACATCTCTATCGGACCAGTGCACTGCTGAGGAGCTTGTACGCCTTCTTAATGAACTCTTTGCGAGGTGATATACCTTTATAATATATTGTTTATTTACTACTAGAGAAAAAAGGTATTGTTGATAATTGTATGTGACTTTTTTTTGATACTAGAACTTATAATTAATAGAAAACATTTATACGAGCATTCCAACCATTTTGCATTTGGCGCGTTGTATGCTGGAATACAAAATACTACATCAAAGCAGCTAAAAAACATTTCATTGAAGTTAAGATATTTAAGTTGGAATCGGCAAGATCTATGTTAGAAATGTTTGATGTCACTTTTTTTGAAAAATAATGAGAATACAAGAACAAAGCACTCCAGACAGTCATTAAAATTTCAGAGGACTTGTGTAAATTGTTAAAAAAATTACTTGCCGTATATAAAAATAATGATGATTTTTTTAATTTTTTTAGAATAGAAAATGTTATAAATAAAAATATATATTTTCATACGATAATCAACACAACAAAGTTTACGATTGAGTACTTGACGTTGCAGATAGTTTTGTGACAGAGTTTAACGGCGCTTTTTCTTACCATAGCAAAGAAATGAAAATTATTTATTATCCCTATTTGCTTACAGCCCAACGCTATCCCGCTGACCCACGGTGTCTAGTTTTCGCAACAACACTCTAATATTATTTTAAAACACACATGACACAAAATTACTGAAAAGCATTTTTCATTTTCCTTAAAAGTTTAATAGGTTTTGACAGCAGAATATTCAGGTGTCACAAAGTGATATTTTAATTGTTTCTAAAACGTCTATCATTCTGTCGAATTTAAAAATTATACTCTACTAGAATAAATTATACGATAGGGATCTATGATAAAACAAAGTAGATTGAATTACTCCGGTATATGTTGGGCCACGGGCCTTAGACTTCTTTTGTGTTATTTTTTAATTCTTCTGAAAGTCAGGAGATGTCCCTGATGATTATACCTGTCTATATATATATAGGTTACTTTGTTAAAAAATCATGACATAGTGGAACAGTCTTGCTGTAAACATTCAGTTGCCCTCCCTTTTCGCAATCTCTTCAGTACAGCAGCAACGTTAACTTTGTTACCGGCAGCAGTAAACTTTTCGATATTCGTGTCGTATCTTCCATGATCATGATGAAAATAGAATTTATAGTCTGCAGCAAGTCGTCCGCTCACATTATACCGAACTGTATTTTCTATAATTTTGTTTTTTTTAGCAATATACAATCCAGCACCATTCTTGGTTATTACTTCTTCCGAGACTCTTTTTTCTACACAAAGTGAGTGTATTACTCAAAGGCTATAAATTAAATATGGGTTAAAAATAAAATAAAATTAAAGTATAAGCGGGCTTTGGTTTTTTTGTCTTAACGTTCAACTTCGCTTGATTGGACGTGGGTTTCATGGAGAAGTTGCTGAAGCATGCACGATATCATTACTACTAACTGCTTAAATTATCTATATGACAAACTGGTTTTCTTTGCCTCAAATTGTTAAAATTGCGTATACTCTTATTCAAACTTAGTATTTTATTCAGAAACTATTAACACAACCAATTAAAGTCTCGTTATACGTTGAAGTAGTAAAGTTTGTTTTCAAAGTTTCAAATAATTCTTCACGTTAATATGGAATATAATATTCAATTTTTCAATATTCTTTTAGGTAAAGATGATATCTGTATCATCTTGCCGTGTATATTGATGTAAGGAATGAAATGCTGCGGTCAAATTGCTCTATGCCTATAAAATCCGTTAATAGTGACATAATGAATTCGTACATAAGAACAATATCTGGCCGTAAACGTCATAATTTGAATTCGATCCTCACTCAGAGAAAAATATTTTCATATTCCCACTGCAGTAAAAGGCCTCAGTGAACGTAAAAATAACAAGTAAAAGCCTCCGTTTTTTCTGTTGCCACTTTGTAATCATAATGGTATAAATATTTAGGAAATTAAGGATTTTTTAAGTATACTTCACAATAATCTTATAAAAAACATGGACACGTGAACATTGTGAGATCAAAGAAACGGTAATTATGTTTTACTGTCGTTGACAGTATTAAGAAGACTCTTGCATGATATATAATTTTCTATAAAAAAAAGGAATAACTAAAAATATTAAAATAATATTGTATAACTTAAGTTTCAGCCATTATTATGCTGCCTGTACTACATTGACAAATCTAAGAAACCACTAGAGAATGGTCGGATTCAAATGTGTACTTATTTAAACAAAATATAATTATACACAATATGTACAATATCAAAATTTTAATAATAATAATTATAATACTAAGGAAGTGATCATTTCTATTTGCATCCATCGTAAAAGTTTAAATCGTAACAACACAATGTTATTGGATTTGATATCAAAGTGACGCGAGGTAAAATCATTTGTTAAATGAAAGCTACAAAGAAGGTCTTTTATGCTGCCAAAGAAGCAACGAGCGCTACGAAAAGTTATAACGCTTTGAATAAAAGCCGAAAGTAATTCGACAAAGCTTTGTGGTCTCTTTTAATAACAAAATATAAAATAGACAGTAAGTAATAATAACAGAACGACTAAAGTTCGCATTAATTGAAAAAGAAATTCGTTTAACCGCAGATATTTTCGTATTTACTGAAATTGCAATTGTAGCTATGTTGCAATTTGATTTAAAAGAATAAAGCTTTGTTTCGTTGAACGTTTTAATCTCAATAGCTAATAGTTTGTTAGACGTGTACTTATATAAGTCAATGTACGCTTAGTCGGAGTGAATGTGTGGATTTTATGTCCACAGTTTGTTTAAGGTGGCGAAGTCGCAGACAAAAGCAGTTTTTTTTCTTCAGCTTCATGCTTTATCCCGCACATGTCAGGGTAGGCAGAGGGAACTTGGAAACCTGGCATTAAGACTCTGCGTTCCTTTCCCCACTTTTCGCCAAATTTATAGTATTGTGTGTTAAGTGGCGCAATTCACGCCGCACTTTGTCTTGTTATCAAAGCGCAGAAATGTAAACATTAAATATTTCATTTGAAAATATTAAATTGTGTGTAGAGTGGCCAAACTCAATGCCTTATTTGGCTCTTTACAAGAGCCAGGAATTAAAAATAATAAAATTTTTATTTTTTACATTGTAGATCGAACCCACAAACTGTCGTTTACAGTCGCACGCTTGAACCCCTGCGCCACGAATGGACATAAAATTTACAAACTTAAATTTGCGGGCGTATACACTTATTTAACATGTAATCAACTACAAATATAAATTATAATGATTTATTTCTATGAACTTACTTATAAATTATTACTATTAAAATGTTGTGTTCTATTTATGTTCTAAGTTCACTGTATTTCACACTGAAGCTCATGATGATCATGACCTTAGAGATTTTACAGTGCATAACATACGAAATGTAGCAAAAACGATGCAAAAATAATTGTAATTTTGTTTACGCGTTGACATACTAAGTTGATTTTTTCTGTCTCGATTTTTTCTGCCTCGAGATACCGTAGCTTGATACCTCTACGCGATCTCGAGATAAACGATCTTACAGACGAACAAACGGACAACAACGTGTGCCTTGGAAAACGTATTGTTATCTTATTTTTAATTATTACATATATTTAACAATGGATAACTAACTTAATTTTGTTAAACATTTATATGGTTTAATCAAACACTAAAGGTAGCAATAAAAATTTGAGTATCAGTAAAAAAACTCGTACCGCATAGCTATAATTTTTCACCATGCTTTATTGCACTCATTATGGTGCGTACCTCAGATTTCACTCGCAATTGAAAAACTTCTAACAGAAGGAAATTGGAGGAAAAATCGAATAACCTTTTTGAAGACTTACGTCGTTCGGTGAAGTATATAAATGACAAAATATTCGTGTGATGATGAAACGGATATCTTTATCGAATTACTTAGAGTATAACATTTTGTTACGCGCGCTCACGTAGGCGGTTACATTGGCCTGCTGAATATTTTATCCTTTCTAATATATTCTATCGATTTTCAGCCACATCTTATTCATAGAGTGGCACTTTCGACTATGAAAAATTGAAACCTATTGCCTCACACCTCTTTCTATATCGGGCCTAATATTATACTATTTATACAATGTTTTATATTTTACAAAATTAAACGTAGGGCCTTACGGGGCAAAGGGACATGATTGTAATCGAGGCAGGTTGTAGGTTCGATTCCCACTAGAGGAAATGAAATATATATCTGGTAACAAAACATGGCGTGGCGTTGAGTTCTGCAACTCAACACGCAGTGTATCATTTTCGGCGTAAAGTGAGGAACGGAAGTGTTTTAATGGGAACAGAGTGTCTTATCACTAGATTTTTAAATTCCTTCTGACTACTCTGTTATGTGTGTCCCACAGCGTGAACTTGGAAAAAAAATAATAAACTTAATAAAAACATCCAATGGTTTCATAAAGATACTTATACCTGCCAACCATAATATTACGTGATGGCTACTAAAAATTTTATTCACTGGTCTATTTCAATCTCCGTTCGTATTGCAGCATTCATTTTTCACTTAATTTTTTTGCGTTTAAACTCGTTACTTTTTGTTACGACTGTAATAAAGTGTAACCGAGATGTAGCTAGCTCGTAGCGCCTGCAAGTTTAGAGGTGTTCTACAGCGTAGCACTTGTTAAAATGCATTGCTTACATAAAAAAGTAAATTGCTTTTTGTGACTGTGATTCGCACCAGGAGACCATTTATTGATGCCAAAATTTATATTCCCCACTTTTTGCTAAATTTGAGGCATTGCGCGTTGATATTAAATAATATTTGATTTTCTCGAGTTCAGATCGGATCTACAACAAGTAGGGTCAGACCACGTGCAAAATATATTCCTACGATTATTTAACTTCAGGGCGGTAATCATTGTAATTGTGATTCTTCAACATGATAATTAATTGCTCTACATATTAGATTCGACCGCCTGGCAGCAGAACACCACTGCCTGCGCATTAAGCTCCTCGGCGACTGCTACTACTGCGTGTCCGGACTGCCAGAGGCCCGCGACGACCATGCCAAGTGCTGTGTAGAGATGGGACTTGACATGATCGATGCCATTGCGTAAGTGTATTCTAAAGTTATTTTATATTTCAAGAATAATTCAATGTTTTGTTTTATTAAGTAATAGAAAATCTAAGAAATTGAATAATGTAAAATATTCGTATACATTATTGATAGCTAAATCATAATAAAGATACGTGACATTAATTTTTTGTGAGGTTTATACAAACAAATGCTTACTGCAGCGCCCCTGGTGAACTATTAACATGACACCTTTCTAAGAACATTTAAACCCGTCACTGAAATCCTATTAGTATCGGACTAGTAGTTTTGGAAATAAATTGTAAAAATGGATAACACACAAACATACGTCCTCTCACCACAAAGGCATATACCGTATCTGTGGTCGTGAGTAATAAAACATTATAAATATTATTTTTTTGTAAATAGTCTACACTAAAGCCCCTCCTTAAATTCTTAATAAAAGAAGCATTTACTTGATAGCGAGAACAATTAATTTAGTTTGAGCCAATATTTTGAATATGCGAGCGGCGCAGCGGCTCAAGCGCGTGACTGTAACCGACAGGTTGTGGATTCTTGTTAGACATCCATTTCCACTGGTGGGCGAGAAAAGATTTTTTTTCAAAATAAGCCCTCCCTTGTCAACTATCCTTTTCAGTTTGTAATTGTGTGTGTTTATTTTGAGCAATAAAAATACATAATATAGAGTAGAAAAATACAGTACAGAATTTATTATTTTTAAATTTAAATGTTATTTATTTTATATTTTGGTAAATGAAAATATATTGAATTATGAAGAGGATGAAAAAACTGAATAAAAGAGGATCATAAATATTAACGTAACAGCGTTTTTAAACCGCTCTAGTCTATGGAGCTATAAAAACCTTCCTATGGACTATACCGTAAATAATGGATTCGATATTATATTTAAGATAATATATTAAAATTCAGGCGTATGAATGTGACGTGTTTTAATGATATTAAAATTGCAGTAATATTTTTTGTATAAATTAATAACTAAATAAATCATTCTTCATTTACCATTTTACGTTATTGTGTTTTTTTTTTATTTACAAATAACATATATTTTAATAAATTATTAGTAAAATGCTGATAACTCGAATTAATAGAGTAAAATAGCATGTGATTATACACGCGGTTGTTGCTTCGATTCCCACTGAGGAGAACTATTTTAATTTTTTTAATTTCCTCGCTCTCTTTCCAAGCCAGCATTGAGTTTAACATCTCGACAAACATCTCGAAAAATCTTTTTTTTATAGCCTTGTACGCGAAGTGATGGCTGTCAACGTCAACATGCGCGTTGGCATCCACACTGGCCGCGTGCACTGCGTGGTCCTCGGCTTGCGAAAGTGGCAGTTTGATGTCTGGTCGAATGATGTTACGCTTGCCAACTACATGGAGAGCGGCGGTGTAGCTGGGTAAGGATTTTAACCTTTAAAAGGAAACTTAAAAAGATAATAATAATGGTTTTGTGGTTCAGTTATGAATTGTCGAGTTACATAAATTATGTCGGTGTGAATCCTACGGAAAGGTAGTACCAGCTCGCTAAATTTTTTTCCTGAAAAGAGCCAGAAAGATACCATAGTTGCTCTTTTAAAATAAAAATAATAAATGTGTGACAAACATAAAGTTTGAAAAGAAAGTAAGTCACTGAGCCAAAACATCATTTAATTACATGTCATAAATAATAATTCTAGATAGAATGCAAAGCTCTATTATTTTTTAAGTTTTATTCCACACTTAGGAAAAAAAATACTAAATTTAAAAACTTATATTTTTTTTTCTTGGACGGTTTCCAAGAGGCACCGGTTCAAATCCTGCTTCGTTCAAATTCTTATACGTTTTTAAATTTAATATTATGCAAAGCTCTGGCTAATAACACGTTTTAAAATTTAATTTATTAAATACTCGTATTAAATAGCGGATTCAAGCTCAAGAAAAATCACTTAAGAAAAGTCACTTAAGATTTTTTTAATACTAACTGTGTATATAGTGCAATAGTTATTCACTTTTTTAAAATTGAAACTAGGACTGATTAGCTAGATTTTATTTCTCGTCCTCAATGACCATTATATCTAAAATACGAAAATACTTTTTTACACAAGCACAAGCAAAATATAGTTTGGATCACTTAGATATCTAAATAATAGTTAAGAAATATATATGATTTTACTAACTTTTCGTATCAAATTTCCAATTTTTTTTTTTGTAAAATTAAGAGTCAGAAATAACACTAATGTGCGGAAAAACAAAATATTGTTTAAGCCGTTTAAACGCAATATAAAGAAAAAAGGATAATTAATTTATTTGTTTAAAATATTTCTATTATTGTTATATTTACATATAAAATTAAATTAAATATTTAAATATACGATATAATACTTTTCTCGCAATTCACAATAACTTCTATGAATGTCACTGATATTAAGACTGAAATATAAAAACATATATTTACACATTATTACGGATTTGAATATTTTTTTTATAATTATGTCTAATGTGTGTCACCTCTACCACCTAATATGCCTGTAAAGTGTTAAAAAAGTTGTAAAAGGATGATTTTAACGATAGTATCTGTCTGCCTATTCCATTTATAAAATACTCCATAGTTATTTGTTAATATTCTATTTTATATCTTTGAGGTCACTGAGACTATAAACACGATAGTTTTGTGTTCGATTCCCCCTCTAGGGCATGAAATAATTATAATAATATTAATATTTTATTTACGCGCTCTCGTAACGGAGCAAAACACGACGTTAAGTTAGTACTCATCACACAATACTTCTAAAATTTGCCGAAAATTGAGGAACGGAAGTATCCTCACTAGGTTCCCAAGTTCTCCCTCCCTGAGATGTACATTGTACAATGTGATCTGGATATATAAATAAAATAAATATTTTATTAATTTTTATTTTTTTTATTATGAAGACGCGTGCACATCACAAAGGAAACCCTACGGTGCCTCGGTGATGACTATAAGGTAGAACCCGGCTACGGAGGCCAACGCAATGCCTACCTAAAGGACCATAACATTGAAACCTATCTCATTGTACCCGATGACACGAGCCGAGTGGTGAGTTAATAAAACAAATAAACTTTTATTTAAAAAAATATTTATACAAAATTTTAGCAGTTATTATAATAATTTTAAAAATATATATTTTATAAGCATCACTCTTTAAACTTTTATTGCTTAAAATCTTTTAATTTCGAATAATGAAAGTTCATAAAACCACTGCCATTTATCACGCTTCTAGCAGAATGCTTCTCTTTGTCCTTTATATATATGCATATAGGTGTGTAGAAGAAGAATTGGAACGTAGAACAATAACTATCCAGTATAGGTACACCGATGCATCACAGATATTCCAGCCCGTCGAATAACGGTATTACCAGGTAATACTATTTCCAGCTTTTTCACTGGAGCCTTTTGAGTATTCCCTATGTAGGTACTGCGTCAATCCTATACGGACAAAAACGTGAACAATCCATCACATGACTGAGTAATAATAAAGAAAAGTAATTGATGTTTTACAGCCGTCCAGTATTAAATATATTGTTTTATTTTCCGTATGCGAAATTGTGATAGCCAAAAATAAAATTGAATGCTTTATAACGTTTTATACTGACGATGCATGTTGTTAAGCCAACCAAGGCACAAAAATGTAATTCGTATAAATATAATTAATTTGAGCTGTTTTTTATTTTATAATAATATTTAAATATTTAATTTATAATAATATGTAAGAGAGTAAATAAAACTTTTATAGTCCATAATGCGTTACGGTAGCGCATTAAAGGCGGTGATTGTACGTCTGATTGATACAAAACAACAAATTGCGGCGTTGAGCTTCATGCCTCAATATGTAATGTGTGTACAACGAAGTATCTTAACATTAAATTACCCTTTAACTAACAAGCTATGTGCAGTGTACGGCTTGAAGCTGAAAAAAAACATTTTCTTCCACTTTCAAGGACAAGAAGCCACAGCACTCATTCGCGCTCAACGGCAACATCTCCAAGGAAATGCGTGTTATGGGACACGGCTCGCAGCACGGCAAGCACTCATCGAAGTAAGTAAACCTGCTTGCTCTAAGGTTACTTTACAATTTCAAATAAAATTTTATTCACAATTTTTATTATTGCGTTATATTTTTAAATTGTAAAAAGTCTGCAAAAGATCTTTTAAACTTTTTGTAATTACTGAGGCAATTTCAACGATATACAAATTTTAGGATAAAATGATGATGGATTATACAAATTTTGCAAATGAATTATGGGCAATACGTTTCAATTCAGTCTTAAATAATTAGAAAGTTTTGTAAATACTATTGAACAGATACTTTAAAGAATCTAACTCTTAAGCGCCATTCATGCTAAATATTTTTATATTTGAAAACATAATTTACTACCAAATTTATGACTTTATTAATTATTATGGTCAAGAATATTCATAAATCTCCAAGGAATAAAATCAATAGATAAAGTGCCTATTGCATGAAGATGATGCAATGCTCATTGTAGGCGGCAGGCATTGGTCACCTTTCTGGATAAAAACCATGACAAAAATTCAAATATTCGAAAGTAATATAGAAAGAATGAAGTACAAGATCAATGAAAATGGAAACATAGAGAAAAAAGAGAATTGTCTGGTATATCTGGGAAGTGTAAAGACGGGTATTACGAAGGCCTGTGGGTAAAATTTTGGTATCTCCGAAATGTAAACATATGTAAATATTTTAAATTTCGTATTAGAAACATGACTGTACTGTAAGCAAAGACAAATCGAACTGTAAATTAAAATAAAACCTATAATCTATACTTAGTATAATCAAATTTTACTCGTTGTCGTTTCATAAAGTTGAAATTTACTATGAATCTGAAAAATCCCCTTTTGAATCGATCGAACTAAAAAGATATTTAGTCTAATATTAAATATTATTATCATAGAATGGTGTAAACATTAAAAATTTGAATTGTTGGTATTATATATTGTTTTATAATGTTTTAGTACAAAAAAGGATGCTGAAATTTCTTTGAATGACGTTATATTGAGCTAGCATACGTAGCATGTATAATTTATGTGAAATTCAACCTGTCGAACTTATCCTAAGGTCTTTCCAGACATCAATAAATAATCTGACAAACATACTATTAAATTATAATTAATGTTGTGCTCTTAATAAAAATACATAAAAAATTAACTATGCTTATTGTTTATGAAAGAGGCCGGTCATAATAATACTTGACATTATTATTATGACCGGCCTCTTTCATAAACAATAAGTATGAATGTAAAAGCGACAGCGTTATGAATTCGATCGCCACCGAGAAGAATATTTTTTTAATTTTTTATAATAAATATTTAATGTTTTCATTTCGTTGCTCTGGTAACAAGCCAAAGCGCACCGTTGCCACTCAACACGCAATGCCTCAGATATAACGAAAAGGTTCCCAAGTTCCCTCTGTGTACCCTACCATGTGCGAAATACAGCCTTAAGCTGAAAAAATATGAAGGAGAAAGATATATAATCAATTTTACATAAAACGATGTCATGGGTATACTCGTAATTGAAATGTAAATAAAGTGCGAAATATTAAATACTAGCTGTTCCCCACGACTTCGTCCACGTTCACTATTTTGGTCATAGTGACTTACACATAAAAGATAGATGTATACTGTTGCGGACTGTTATTTAGAACTATTTAAGATAAATAATCCTACAGTAATTATCTTTGTGGAACTCAAACGATAAAAAAAGGTTTTCCATCTTCGAGTAACCTGAGGAACATATGTATTAAGAACCTCCTCCTTTTTTGCAGTCGGTTAATGAGATGATAATTAGATACAGATCTCCCAATTGCGTTTTTATACGAAAAAACCGCATTGCTGTGCCTTTCAAATTTGAGGGCTGCCCTCGATTTCTCCAGGATTCTATTATCAGATCCTAATCTCCTCACCATGAGATCAATTGTGAAATATATCCTCTCGAACAAACAGAGATTTTAAAAATCGGTCCACCCATCTTCGAGTAATCGGGGAATATACATAAAAGAACCTCCTTTTTTAGGCCGGTTAAAAATCCCTATAAATTTTAACTTATTATGTTATTCTGATATCAAAGCTATATTACTGCAATTTCATGAAAATCTGTTCAGTAGTTTTTGCGTAAAAGAGTAACAAACATACACACATCCGTACAAACTTTCGCATTTATAATATTAGTAAGATTAGTAAGATATATGTAGAATAACCAAAACGTGTTAAAATAAAACTTGCTTAGTTCAAATTGAAATATAACAAATATTGAGTTCATCAATGTGTTACAATATGTTAAGCGTAATAATGACATGTGCTAGACGACGTGAAAATATTAATTAGCTCAGTGATGTGGAATGTTTGAGGATTAGTGCAACATCGTAATCAGGATCCATAAAATTAATGGAATTTATGCTCAACGCACACTTTAGTCTCGTCGCTTGGGGATTCGACTTTTAATATTATTGATGTTTCGTCGTCGCTTGCTTGAATTATTTTCAACTATATAGTTGTGAATTCGATTACCAATTGGAGCAGTATTTATGATTTAAATAATTTTACTTTCGCAGTTCTAATCAATAGAGTGAGTAAGACGTTATTGTTCCTCTGCCAACCCTGCTATACGGAAATGCGTGTTTTTTTTTATTCTGAGCTAAGGTATAAGAGAATCAATTTATGTTCCTTGATCCGTAGCTTACGACTAAACTTTAATTATGTTGATAAATAATCAATTTTAAATTCGAAAAAAAATAAGATTGGTTTATAATAACTATTACTATTACAGTAAGATTACTATTACAGTAATTAAATGTACTAAATTTTTTAGTTAAATAATACCTACCTACCTACTGAATTAGAAAAAACGGTGTGTATACTAATACGTATTCTATTAAGAAAATATATTTATTATTTTAACGAGAATATATTA
Source organism: Eueides tales michaeli (assembly GCA_018249855.1). NCBI lineage: Eukaryota > Metazoa > Arthropoda > Insecta > Lepidoptera > Nymphalidae > Eueides > Eueides tales. The sequence goes on from DWMZ01000151.1 coordinate 30,725, forward strand.
TATATCCTGAAATTCCGCGAAATTCAAGAAATCTTTTAGCGATCGGAGCTTTTCAAATTTCATATCGCATTGCGTTATTTAGAGGAAAGTGGTGAATATGAGCGTGAAACTAAAAGAAACATTAACCTTTCAAGTTCATTAACTTCCACGGCCATGATGGACATCATACAGGGAATATCGCCTAATGTTTTGTGCAATCGCCATAATTAAATTTATTCTATTAAATAAAATTAAATTATTAAATTAAATTTAACTTTGTGTCCACGTTTTAAAATGCACACATCCTGAATAGAAAGACGATACTGCATTGCGGCTCATCTTTCTTGTAATCAATGTCAGCTTCTAAATCACATATTATTTTTTATTTATGAATATGTTATACCCGGTTTTGGCAGCTTTAAAATTGCAAACGTTATATGTCCACTTTGAACGTCCTTTTTGTATATATTGTACAAACAACGAAAAATGCAGTTTATAAAAACAACTAGATTAATCCTCTGTACTTGACACATGAGAGTCTATTGTTTGTGAAACTAAATCGTGGCCAAGCTATACAGTTCACATTTTATACATTTTAAATTAAAATTAAATCGGTGGCAATAAATTTTAATGTAATTTCTCGACTTACTAATAAAGTTTTTGCTTGATGTCAGCACTTTTTCCGTAATTACATAAAAGAGGAAACGAGTTTTTTATAAAAATTGTTCTTTCAAATTTTCTCAAAGAAAACAAGTTTCTGCAGCTCCAAGACTGAAGTATTTCTTTTATTTCTGTGCCAAGTTTCTATGTTCAATTAATATTATAATAATTTTAAAATATTATTTTTTTTTAATAATAAAACAAGTCTTATTTACAAAACTAACTTTTATTGCGATTTCGCCCGCATATTTAAATGATATAGCATTTAATAGTCTTTCTCTATGAATTGACTACGACACGATTTTTTTTAACTCCTACACGTGTTTTAATAAATGAACCCTTTATATAATATTCGAAGTTAATTTTATGGTTTATCACATAGGTTTATCGTAATTAAAAAATTCTCACACTCTCAGCTTCACGCTGTATTTCGCTCGTGGTAAGGTAGACAGTAGTAGTAGGCTTCACTTCCGTTCCCCACTTTCCGTTGAATTTGAGGCATTGCGTGTTGAGCGGCAGTTCTCAACGCCGCGCTTTGCTTTGTTACCAGAGCAAAAATTTTTTAAGAATTTAAACCAATAACCTGTCGTTGTGCAACAAGCCTCAAATAAAAATCAATGAAGAAATTCAATTACAAGTTATCAAGCGATTATTGACCACACGTTATTTTTTTTACTAGGATTGGAGTAGATGTCAGCAATGACAACAAGAAGCCAGAGGACGAGGTGAACGAATATCTGATGAAGGCGATTGATGCTCGTTCAATTGACCGCCTACGAGCGGAGCACTGCCGCCCCTTCACACTCACCTTCCGTGATAAGAAATTGGAGCGTAAGGTACTGTAACTTTAATTGTGACCTTACATAATACTGTAACTTTACAGGATTTTTTTGATTTTATTGTTATTATTAAGCGCACTCGGTGGTTCCTAAAATGCTTTGACTCCTAAAATGCTTTGACTGCCTCTGCTCATGACACTATGTCTTGTTATTATATAGAAAATCGGATATGAAGTATTTTGCACTATATACCGAAGCCTAGGATGCTGCAAGGTGTTAAAAACATATTGTGTAATGTTTGAAAACGTTCACAGGGCACGAAATTAAATATTTGGTGAATAGAATAGATGATATCTTTACGTATATTATTTTTTTGTAGATTCACGCTTTATCTCGGACATGGCAGGGTAGGTAGAGGAGACTTGAGAGCGTAGACGCCTTTCCTTTTTTTTTCGTTCACTACTGCCGAATTTAAGGCATCGCATGTTGACTGCGGAATTCAAATTTTAGAGCGAAGAAATGATTAAATATTTAATTTAAAAATATTAAATATTTCATCTCTTCGAGTAAGTACGAGCCCACAACCTTTACACGCTTGTGCCCCTGCCCATAGGTAGACCTCGTATATTATGGCGACATATTGCTAATCGAATAAAAGAAGAAAAGTATATATATATATATATATATATATATATATATATATATATATATATATATATATATATATATATATATATATATATATATATATATATATATATATATATATATATATATATATATATA
>DWMZ01000152.1:0-32925 GCA_018249855.1 Eueides tales michaeli
CATTCATTCGAGGCAGTCTTGGAGTCCGTGACATAGCGGATAAGCTCCAAGAGCGTCGCCTGAGATGGTATGGCCACGTTGCGCGCCGGCCTAGGAACTATGTCGGACGCAAGTGCCTTGATATGTCCGTTCCTGGAGTAAGACCTCCCGGACGCCCAAGGAAGCGCTGGTTGGATGTCTTGATGCAGGACATGAGAGCCAATGGGCTAACCACCGAGGACTTAAAAAACCGTTCAAAGTGGAGTAGGTTAAGTAGGAAGGCAGACCCTGGCACTCGCCGGGATTATTGCCAGGAAGAAGACATCTATCTCGATTATGGGTCTTGGAGCCAAAAAAATGCATAATACAATATTTGGTGTAAAGGTTTAATATTAAATCTGTTTGTTAAGTACCTAGCTAGAACAATGAAAATATTAGAAATAATTTATTTACACACGATTTACGCGAGGCGTGGAATAGATGTCATTTACATAAATAGTACAAGTAATCTCTCATAAAACACAAATATCTAAGCAACGTGGCCAATGTTATAATGGTCGAGTAGGCTAATGAGCGACTCAAGCGAGAAACGAATTTGCTCATACCATTTTTATAAAAGATGGATTACTGTAGTTCGTAGGTATAAATTCGCATTTCATTTTTACCTTTCAGAGCTTATTAGCACTATGTCTTGCCGTGCAAATAGTGAGCATGTAAGATTTAATTTTTGGTTTAATTGCCTTTATACAAAACAGTATAATATGTATTTATAGCGTTCACATCAGAGGACGTGAACTTGCGTTACTGCTATTTTTTACTTAAATGAACTATATATTATATTTATTTACCACAAATTATATATTCAAAATACACATACAAAATATTAACTCAGGGTTAGTATCCTCAACCAAATGAACTTTTTAATATATGTGAAGCAACATTTTCTTCAAAACTTACTTAAAATTATTTTCGATGTGATTTTGTATTATAATTTCACTACGATAAATGCTTGTTCCTGAACTACATATATTACAAAACATTGTGTGTGTATCTTATAAACGATTCTGCCCAGACTCAATCTTTGGACTAGAAAATAGATAATTTGAAAGGGGCTGAACCGATTCATTGGTTTTTGTGACTAGTGGACGAATAAAAATACATTTAATAATATAAAATAGACATATAACTTTCATGTGTTATTTATGTAAATAATGTATTTTGTGCTATTATTTCTCAGATCAAATATATTGGAAAATGTATAAAATATAATTCCGTCCAAAATTGAGTTACTATCAATAGTAGTATATATACGTATATTATCATACCAACAAAATAATGACTGTATAATCAGTATATAATTGATTTCAAATTTAAAACACTATTTATATATATCGTGGAACAAGCATTTTCGTAAAATTTCAACATTGACCACGCATATGTCGTTACAATGTCAATATCAATATCTATAGATAGCCATAATGACTTCGCGCGGTTCTTTCATATTGTATATACTTATCAAAAATATTAAATCCTAAAAGTAAAGCTGTTCGGCAGATGAATTAGAGATTTTATAATCCCTTTATAAAATGTGTTAAAGTAAAATACTAAAAATCTGTGACATTAGTGTTGCGTAAGTATTTAGATGAATCTAGTGCTCTTATTCCTTAGCGGTAGATGTTGCCTGTAGTGTAAGTACAAAATAAACATAAAGACAATCAGTTAATTACTTTACTCGACTCCTGATCAACATTTAGTGTCAGCGATACTTGTGTCAGCGGGGGACATAATACACGTGCATAGGATAATTGTATGTACAGCTGTTGCATTTACCATATAACCTATATGAACTTCTGTGACCATCACGTGACCATACTTCTGTATGACCATAACATTTATACGTAATTGTCTACTATCTAAATATTTATATAACTTAATGATGCTTTTCTGCATTTGCCAACTCTGAGATTGTATATTTTGAGACATCTATGAATTATCGATAGTTAAAATCGATGTAAGTGTACCTAATATAATAATGTTAGTACATAAATAATATTCTTTCTTGACTCGATTATAATGTTGTAAAATGAATTAAATGTAATATGTATTTAATACGTAAGTGCGGCCGTTTTGGCCTTAACTGTGTATCACCGCAGTTACTACCATACAACGTATCGTAATATCGTGTATCTTATAATGTGTTCCAGGATTTCTGTAAAATTGAGATCTTCTATTTAAGGGCAAGATTAGTATGTTCGTACAGAATTAAATTCCTTACGTTTTGTTTGCTTTTATTATAGTGTAGTACCCGTAGCTTACTAATCGTAAATATCGATGTTGTATAATTTCTAACTGTATATCTTTTAATTTGTTTAGACCTAATTATGGCTTAGTTAAATTATTTAGTTAGTTTAATAACACTTACGCAATGGCGTAATGGCTCTAAAGAGTTACTCTTAAGTTCGGAGCCTGAAGTTTTTTCTATTGAATTTAATTTAAATTCAGTAGATGTACTAACGTGTTCTATCAGTGTCCAACTAATTATTTATATGCGATTCGACGTCATAAAATTTGTCGTGTGTTGTAAAATAAGACATAATGTTAGTTATGCTTCTGCAGTTCCAATATTATCCAATCACAACTTGTTTAACTTCCGTAATGACTTACCGGTGACACCTACACTGCAATAAGGACATAAAAACATGGGTACATAAAGTTTATATACTATTTAATATATTCTATTATTCTTTAATGAAATTACTTCCAATGAGTACAATGAAACCTATCTTGTCAGGCTTAAAAATTGAAAATATATAGAATATCATAAATCTAGAAAAACTATCGGTAATATTAAAGCAGAGGTTTTACCCACAACACTTTTGTACAGAGACAAAGCTTCCACCTTTCTATATCGAAGTAATGAAAGTAACAAATATTTTATTATATATATATATATATATATATATATATATATATATATATATATATATATATATATATATATATATATATATATATATATATATATATATATATATATATATATATATATCCAAACAATTGTACACCTACGTTTTTATATTCTTCTGTATATCAAATTTATTAAATTATAGGATATGTTATCATTTATTATTAAACGATAAAATATACATATGCTTTTACGTATCCGGTGCACAGTCATTTAATATGTAAATGTTATTCGCACTTTACAAATCGGTGTTCATGATCAGTGTCTATGAGATATAAGAATACTTACGTCTACGACGCTTTTTTTTCATTACATTTAACCTTATTTGCTTTGTTATTGTTATTGGTAGAAAAAAATAACTATTTAATTTTATACCATTTTTATTTATTTATTTTCTTAAACTACTTCCATCTTTATTTATTAAAATTTTTGCAGTTCAGTTAACACTTTTTCTTATATTTGTATTGTTTATTATGAAGACAATTCACTTAGTTCGGTACGTAAATGAATTTTTAGGTTGTAAGTCATGGTTTTATTATTCCCGTTACAATTTGTTTAATTTGCGTTATTTAACATTTGTCTTGAAAATTAAAAGTTGATATTTTTTATTTCGTGTAAAATTATTTATACAACCTTATTATCCTTAAAATGTGTCCCTGCTCATCCTATAATAAAATTTGAAGTATAAAATTTAAACACCTAGTTTAAGTTAACATATATTACTTTTTTCTATAAGTATATTGTAAGGTGTAAAAAAAATAAATATTTGCCATTTTTTTTTCTTCTGATTATGCTGTCTGATTATGCCAAGAGAGCACAGACCACTTCCTCAATGTCACGTTGCATGGAGACCACACGAGAGAGGTTGTGCGGTAAAAAAGACATATTACTACACAAGGCATGTCATGGCCCAGGGGCACAAATGTGTGATTGTAAACGACAGATTCTCTGAATGACATGAATGACAGGTTGCTAATCGTCCTACTAGACGATAGGGTGCCTTCGATCCTGTAGCGAAATGAGCGGTTTGATAAATAGTCTCGTAAGATGTGCTTGTCTAGTACATTTGCTCTTAAAAGTTTAAAGAATGCCTTCGCTATATTTAAAAAGATTGCCCCCATGGTCAGCCTTTTGGATCGAGTTGCTGGAATGCTTGGCTCGAGAGCCGAATTGTTTTGGCAGGATAGTGTCATGTGCCCCTGATACTCAAGACGAACAAGGATTATACGTTCATATATTTTGCCCATTGTGCGGAGAAGGCTAATGTGGCGGTGACTGGACGAGAATGTTCGAGGCTTATGAATGCCTATGACGATTGCTTCTTGCCATTGGTATGGAAATGATCTCTGTCTGAGGTCTGAAGTTCTTGTCTGAGGTCCTCGAACCGGGCTCGAAACTGTCTTTGGAGCATCTAGAGTCACCTACGGTTGTCGGGCGAAAGGAAAGAATCATGTGTTCTAGTGGAAGTATTCTTTTTTCTTATCAATTTGCGGAGATCACGTGGGATTCTAAAGTAACCATTGGGATTTGCCGGAATTTCCTAGAACACTCATCAAGAGTGTGACCTAGATGGTCGGCGACGCGCTGCAAGATGGCTATATCGAGAATCTCTGGGCGGCCTCTGTACCCGAATCTTGTTGTTATGAGGAGGGTGAGAATGTCGAATTGAGAAGAGGTGAAGCCTACAGTGGTTGCGAACGTGACCCCTGATCTGTTAGTACTTTTGCATTCCCACTTGGTGTTTTCGATAAAGGTAACCCCGGCGTTATAACCGAGTCTCCCAAGTTTAATAATATGAGGATATTTCTATCTAGTCTCTTAGAAGGAGAAAGGTAGGTAGACGCAATGATTATAGGTGGATGTCCAGTCATGTGAACCTGACAGACCCATATTTCGATGTTGGTTAGCGTCGGCGATGGCAAGACCGGGACGACGAAGCGTCTCCTTTGCGCCGTCTCTGTCGTTCCTAATGGTTTCGTTTCTTGAACTAAGAGTTTTTGGCAAAATCTCGGACTAGCTCCATTTACGTATTAATGTAGGCCTGACGAGAGAGAGTGAGTGACTTGAGTTTCCATTGCTGACCGCTATTACAATTTTAAATATTTTTGCATGTTGAAACCCATAATTTTGGCGATTAGCTCCGTGTGTTAGCTAATCGTTTGGATTCGAGTTTTGAGGAGCTCCTGGCTCCTGGGAATACGGAAGTATTCCCAAGGCCTCGCGAAGGCTGAATTTTTGTTCAAATCGAGTGATTTCGCGAAATAAAATACAAGTTTAATATTTTTTTCTAGGAAGTCGGTCCCTTGAGGTTTCACTTGCGGTGCCGGTTGCCTGGACGCAGTTCTAGGGTCTCCGGGATATGGTCTCTCTGATGGGATGGTAGCCTGGGATGACGTTGGCCATGGTGGCTCGGGTTGCAAAAAGAGGTTTCTTCCATGCATTTGTGGAAGGAAGTGGGGCTGGAACGTACACTGTTTGTACGTGGGTTGAAAACCGGGAGGCTGGCGGGATTTGCTTTTTTATTTTGAACTATAAATGGCAGAATTGAATTGTACAGCCCTCGCCTTTTCCTCCTGAATGACAATCGGAGGAGGCAATCTATCCTTACGTACGCTGACCGGTAGCGGAACCGGGACGGCGGCGGAGTTACGCCCGGTCGAGTAGATCAATGCGACTTTGTATTGAGATCCGAAAAGAAATTGTCATACAGCATTCTATTATTGAAGATTTTCCTCCAAAGCTTGTCCTTTAAAGATGACATCTTCCTTATGTTGTGCATTTTCTATTGCATGATAGTTTATCATGCATGAGTTATTCTTGCAAATGTTTAATTTGTTTTCGAAGGTTTTTTGATTTAGACAATGGTTATCACTGTGATTGACTTATTGACCTTTTTGAATCTTAATGTGAGAGAAAAAAGAAGCTGATGATCATTCCCACAATTTGCCCGGAAAAGTAGCGGCGTTTAAAATTGACCTACGCCATCGAGTTGTATTAGGATGAAGTCTATTTGATTTGAATATAAATTTGTAAATCATACCCAATTTAAAATCAAACAACATCATTAAAAAAAAGATAACGAAATAACAGGCCAGAAACATAATTATAATACAAAATTAAATTAGCATATTACTAAAAAGGTTATTTAAGTTTTCCTTAAATTTACTAAGGAAATAAAAAAATATATCCACATTATGACTCGAGGTTAATTTATATAATCTTAAAATGTTGTTAGGAGGTTGTTGATGACCTAATTTAATTTTACATCAATTTTTGTGAATCAATGTCACTTTTAGATCTAGGTGGTCTAGATGGCATGGAAAAGTCTGGGATAAGAGAAGATTCAAAATTGAACCCCTTACAATTCTAAATGAAAAAGTTTGCTAGTAATTGTGTTCGATCAGATAAAGAGATCATTTTAAAATGTTTTGATTTGTCCTTAATGATATTAGTCATATCAGACTTTTGACGCCCACTGTTTTTGTTCAGGCTTCCACGGGTTTCTACATTGACTGCATACACCACATTTTTTTACCTGATTTCTTAACATTGAACAGTGGGCCAGAAATTGACTGTTATTAAGATGGGTTTGAGTTCAATGTTCAATTACTTTGCTGCTCCGGTGAGAAAAGTGATTGTGGTACTCTAAACGCAATGTTTGGAATTAGAATGGAACGCGAAGAAAGATAATGTCTTGACGTTAAATTAAGGGTAATTCAGATGGTAAATGGAAGTAGCATGACAAGGGTCAGAAATTTGTGGACGATAATTAATAAAGTATTTAGTATTAGTAGTTAGTTATATAATATGGGGCGTAGATGGCTACTCCAGCCATCTCATGATTTTAGAAGAAAGTGTATTTGGTTGCATTTATCTCAAATCATTCATCCATTAATTTCCAAAGAAAGTAAACAAAATCAGTTATAATGAAATATTATATTTCGATTTCGGCAAATTAAACTAACACTTCATGAATAGCAATTAACTAATACAACATGAATAAAGTATAACTAATTTACAACTGGGAACTGGTAGCCAGAGAGATTTTTTTTTAAATAAATGCATATTCTGGCTGCCTTCTCTTATAAAAACATATAATGTCATAATATTCACTTAATATTATTGAACTATAAATTAAATAGTACGCAGATTTTACGTAAAATTCGTGCTTTTTTACCACTAAAGTATACAAACAATATTATCACTAATAGGAAGAACGCAAACGCTGAGTAACTGCTAGTTGCGTGGTTCCATTCAGGTTTAATACCTAAAGACATATGAAAAGTATTTTAACAAGGAGCATTAAAAAATAAGTTGCATATATATAAACATCTAAGAGCTTACAATGTTTGGTTAATATGAATGTTTTGGAAAATATGATTCTGTGTAATATAATAAATACGAAAAATAATAATTGTAATGAAAAGAATTTGTAGAACTGGTTGATCTCACTTAACATTTTTATTTGCAATTTGAGCAAAACGAATTGTGTCACAAAAGTTATATTACTATTACTATGAGGTTAAATTGAATCTGATATGTAGGTAAATATAATATAACACCTATTACCTGGTTTGAAGTCAAAATATTATGTACACTGCCCCTTCTTACTTGTAGCAACAACTATTGGTGAATATTATTACAGCAGTTTGTAAAAAATATTAGTTTTGAAGCTTGACAGTCTCATATTTTTTTGCTAGGTATTCCATATATTAATTTATATATTAAAATATAAATATAAGAACCTCGTAGATAAAACTCTTAAAATAGAAATAGAAAAAAAAACAAAACAAAAAATCATTGCAACTTCCCAAACGAATACGTATAATTTTAACTAAAAGAATATATTTTTAAAGGATAACAACATATTTAACAACAATTTTGATAAACGATCGTAAAAGAAAATTAACAATTATTAACATTGAAAAAGTCAAGGAATATAATATAACGATGGCCGAACAATCAGTCATAGAATATAAAATCTATAGATTTTAGATTAAAAGTAATTTAGCTAGAAATTTTATTTCTGTGACAGTAAATATTCAGATTTATTTTGTTAGTAATTACCAAAACTTATACAAATGTTGAAAAAAACTATTGTATTCATTATACAACGCGCTTATCTTAAAATAAATGAAAGTGACGGCATAAATATATTTCAACTATCCTGACACATCATTTTAGCTTTAGGAACTGGAAAAACTATAAAGTAAACGATCCTAGTATAAAGATTAGACCAAGAGCTTATTATAATCGCGTGCCTTCACATCTTCTATCACATTACAGAAATTCTTACTAATTAGGACTATACATATAGTATGATGTACATGCACATCAAAAAATAAACTAAGAAGTTAATTGTAGAATGCAGGTATGCAAGTATAATGAATTATGTGTTTTAAATACCATATCGTTGAATAAAATTCTTTCTTGAACCCGCCACCATCTATATATATATATAAGGATGATATCAATATCTTTTGACAACAACCCTTAAAATTTTCACACTTAACTCCTTAAGTCAATGGCTTAGAGAGAAAACCACTGTTCATATAAACTCTTCTTTAATGCCTCTCTCTCCGCATATAAGTCTTATATTCATAGAAGTAAATGCCTCAATCCTCAAGAACAAGATCAACATTGGCTTACTGAATTTCATTTTATATAACATCTTTATCATCGATATCTTACAAATTATATATTTAAACGCAAAAAAAACTGATGATTGATTTTAACTGACTGACTGATTTTAAAACACAAAACAGCAAGCCATAAATGTGAAAATATGCTAAAGTTTATCCGAGCTTGAGGCATCTAACATCTAAAAGAGTACATTTTACAACTACACTTGGGATACAGGCGCGCAGGGGCGTTCCGTTTCCGCGGAATCATCCTCTTCACCCTTAGGTATGTCAAATATTTCAGAAAATAGGGCTGGAAGAACTAATCGCGGCCAATTAATACGGCACCAGGTTAACAGCTCATTGTGCCTGACGCCTAATGCTCGTACTTCATGGGCAGCTAAAGCGAACGCATCTAAACGAGCTTTCATGTCTGGGACTCCAGCTTCTGTGAACTATAGGATAAATATGTTTTTAAGTACTATATCTAAAAAAGTATAAAAATTTGAACGAAGCAGGATTTAAACCCGCGCCTTGGACACCGTCTAAGCGCTCTGGCGAACTAAGCCATTTCAACTCAAATCCTGCTTCGTTCAAATTTTTATACGTTTTTAAATTTAGTATTTTTCTTTCCTAAGTGTGGAATAACCCTTTAAAATAGTAAAAAAAAATAAACATTTTTATTTCCTAAGTGTGATATATAAATAACACTTTAAAAATAGTAAAAATGTTTTTAAATATTATGAGTTTTAAAACGATCGGTTTTAATTTTTATTTGGATTAAATTTCTTTTTAATATTTATATTTTTCTTTCTTTATTTGATGTATATAAATTTTATTTACATACTTACCACGTATTTTAGTGCTTCACCGATATTGGTATAGAGAGTAGTGATTCTCTCGCGATCGCTTAATCCGTTTCTCTGAGGGCTGATCAACAAACTGGCGGTGTACACCGCCAGTTCATCGTCAGACGTTGCCAAATTCGTTAATTTGGCAACGTACGACAGCATGGCGTTGGCAAACTGGGTCTGAAATGACGTGTTTTTGATATTGTCAAATTAAAAATATTTTTTGATATGTTGCGCAAATGACTAGTAATTTGTATTATACTTACATCATAGATGGTTTCAAGCTGGGCCAGGTTGACGGCTGTCCCGTCGTCGAACACGATGTTAGTGGGCGACGAAAGTTTGGTGGCTCGTGATAACCACACCTCAAAGAATCCTAACTAAATAGAGATTAAAATAAGAAACACAATTATAATAATTTACATTACATTTTACGCCGTGCACATCGCTCTGCGCTATTTTTATTTTAAATTCGCATATATTAGTTTTGCCTTCGCATTCCATATACAAAATACGGCTGAATATAAACAGCAATAATAAAATAAACGAAATAATAACAATCTGTTTCAGAACATATCGCAAGTTTTTTATAAATTACAATTTTACCTTAATCAAAATAAGTTGGTCATCTTGAGGCAAAGTAGTAAATCCAGGTATTCTTTTAGCGAATTCCACCACCTGTTGCACGGACGGCGTCATTCTATAGGCCACATTGTACCACAGCGTGGACAGTGTGTCCATGGTTTGACCCGTTGTGGAACTGGCGGCCTCTTCTCCACCACTTCCTAAGAATATTTAAATAATAGCCCATTAAGAATTCATTAATGGCAATAACTATACTAAATACTATAACTAATAATAATACTATAACAATACTAAATATACAATAACAATACAAATAAATACTAATATAGGTACTACGCGCATAATAATAAAATAACGCTCAAGTCTTGCTATACCAATTTTTAGGTATAATTTTTCGGACCTAAACAATATTAATATGAAGTGTATCATAAACATATTAAAAAACTATGAAACAAGATAATTTTGAGGTCCTTAAATATTTTTTGGTTTAATTAAATATTAAATTAAAATTAGGAATTAATATTTCTGTAGGAAGTGACAGTAATAGTCACTTTAAATAATCAAATACAAATGTATAGAGTATTCAGTTAGGTGCAAGTGTTTAAATAATAAGGTCCAGAATGCGTGCGTTGAACTACTCGCTTCCGTCGTAATCAATCAAACAGTCAATTGACATGATTACAAATATACGACGCAATGGTGTTAAAATAAAATTTAGGTAATATTACAGTTCAGTAAAAATAGCCTACTTACCTTCTGTGTCAGATTCTTCCGTTTTAATTTCAACATTTCGTACTTGTAAGGTGGACTTGACCTCGTCCGAGTATGTGTTATTAGTTCGATGAGCTCCGATGATCACTTTGGCGAGTTCCTTTATAAAATCATGTTGCATAGGGTCCGGATCCACTTCTTCTATAGGCGGTGGATCCGGCTGAGGTGGCGGGGCCGAGCCCGACGCCATGTTTTTTGGTGAATCCGCAGTGTGATCAGTGCTAGCCGCCTCTCTCGGTCTCTTGGGGACTCTCCCGTATCTGACCGCTGATGGAATAAAGTCTCGTGTACAAAGACTGAATGCGATTGAATAGACCCGATGCAAATTGTAAACTGCGGTGCATCTATCGGGTCGGGGCTCAATTCCTCAATTGGAAAATAGGCGTGATGATGCAGTGCGTTGATCTGTGCTCTATTTTGTTTTCCAATATTAGCAAATAGGGTGCATTATCTGCGAATGACGTGTAATGGAGTGTTGCATCACCACGTCCTAACTACCTTGTTAAATCCCTCAATAATATCGTATCAGTGGCTCATACCGTGAGAACTATACGCCGAATATTGATTTTATTGACTCCTATTCGATCATATTAAATACGTAATGTATTATAGCACATTAATTCTACAGTAACTTTAATATTTACTCCCTAAATAATTTATGTTTTGTATTTCATTGTAGAATGTGGTAAGGACTATACTTTTTTTCTGAGCATTATGATTGGTTAAGAAGTTAAGGTCTTTAAACACAGTTATTTTTCGTCGTTTCACGAAATATTTACTAACAGAAATATCTCTTCTCTTTACTATTTATACTTTAGGTGTAAGTAAAAGAATCAAATTGGTAAATATATATTGATATCATAAATTTTATCGAGTCGATAAGGTTTAAGACTCCAATAGTTTAGTATGTACTTGCACGGCACTAGTATTTTTAAAATAATGATATCTCTTGACCGACTTGTGGACCGGATACTTATCTTACTAAGAATAGCCAACTACGCAGAAAACGTTATGGTACATAAGCGAGGTTTACTCCCTGTCACCTTCTTATTTTAAGATAAGATGTCAACGTTATCCAATAGGAAAGTCTAGTACGTCTACTATATATAATAGAAAAGTCTAGTGCACGAACTAACGTATTTCTTGATATTACATATTTTTTGATGTAATTTTTTGGTTTCAGCTTACTTTTTTATCAGCTTCACGATGTACCCCGCACAGGGTAGACAGGGGAATTTTGGAAACCTAGTGTAAAAAAGACACTTCGTTCCGTTCCCCGCTTCCGACGAAATTAAGGCATTGCGTGTTGAGTGGTGGGACTCAACACCGCACCTTGCCTTAATACCAGAGCAAAGAAATAAAAACATCAAATTTTTAATTTGAAAATATTAAATATCTCATTTCCTCCAGCGGGGATCGAACGCACAACTAGTCGTGTTTACAGTCAAATTTGTGCCGCTGCGCCACGCCAGGCCAAGTTCACTTCAGTTTGGACTTATATTTTATTTGTAATAATTTGATTAAAAGAAACAATGCGAAAAATATCTCTGATTTTGTGTTCAGCATTGAATATTTATACTGCCTTATATCATAACCGGTAAAATCGTGGTATGTTAAAAAGTGTTTGAAAAGTTTATGTACTTACAGTCGCGGCTCATGCCAACGGCGAGGCACTTTTTGAACCGACAGAACTGGCAACGGTTCCTGTTCAGCCGGATCACAAGACACTTACCGTCACGAAGGCAACGGTACTCAATTTGTTTTTGGATACTTCTTCGGAAGAAACCCTGTAAATTTATTTCTATTATATCGTAACTAAAAAAATATTTTTATTTGATAAAATTTTTAAATAAATTAATAAATGTCATAATATGTTCTACATAGTTATATTGTATAACTATAATAACTATATAACTTATTTAGTTATTATAAATTATTGATATTTATTATTATTTACATACATTCGCAGCCTATACTCTATAATATGTTCATTACACAGTGTTATTAGATATAAGTATAGACATATTTTGCCTGAATATTATTAAGTTTCTTAAAAATAATTAAAAAGTTAATTATTGCACAAACATAATGTAATAATTGGCTTGTCGTAACACTACCGTGTGACTAGTAACTAATAAACGCGGCAGGTTGCGAGTTCGATCCCTACTAGAGGAAATTAAATATTTAATATTTTCAAATTAAATATTTGCTGTTTTTATTTCGTCCCTCTGGTAACAAGGCAAAGCGTGGCAATTCCGCCACTCAACACTCAATGTCTTCAATTCGGCGGTAAGTAGGGAACGGAACGGAGTGTCTTAACACTAGGTTCTCAAGTTCCGTCTGCATATCCTGCCATGTGCAGGATATAGCGTGAAACTCAAAAATATATATTGTGATAATTATTGACGTAGGGTAATAAACAAAATTTTAAGAATTCAATATTTCTTTAATGCTGTTGTCATTGTACAAAGCATACATTTTTAACGTAAAGAAGGCTTATACGATGTAAGCGCTTGAACTTCCTTCCATACAATAGGACAGCGTAAATCAAATTTTAAATCTCTTTTATGCACAAAATCGACTAATGCCGGCGAGGACAATTACGAACTTTATTGTATTTACGGTGTTGTTAGGTAACAATGTGTGCTAAAAACTCAGAAAACGTTTTTTATATTATTTTATGGCACACAATGTACGATAAATTCAATCATTTAATAATTATAAAATTATACTTATAGGACAATTTTTGCATACAATATATCTCTAATGATAAGTTAATACAATCACTTAGATTTGATTTGTAACACAGGTCTAATCTAAGTCTAATTTTAATTTATTTTGAGCAATTTAATAATCTAGAACTGGTTGTTTGGTTAGCATAATGACTTTTTAGATAATTCTATCTTCTAACAAGGCTTATTTTTTAATTATTCAAACGTTATCCAAATCGATGAATATCTGTTCATTCGTCTGTTAGCAAGAGCATAACTATTTATGATGTGTTCGCTTACGATACAGTTATTTTACAAAAATTGATTCACTGATTAAACTAATAAAACTCCGAGAGTAAATCTTGAACGAGGCCAAAGGTAGGTTAAATTTTTATTTCATTAATTACGTTACATAAAAGTATTAATAATGTTATTAAAGTATAAATATATTTTTAATAAAATGTTTGTCGAAGACATAAAACTATAAAATTTGTATCGGATTCGAACTTGCGTCTATAGAAAATCGTCTAACAGCTTGACTTTAAGTTCTTCTGGCATCATCAAGTTGGAAGACCGGCAAATTTTTAAACGATCTCTAAAACGGTCTCTTTTTTTATTGTTTATTTTACCACTCAAAAATATCCTTATTGCCAAATAGATTGATACATAATAAAGATTACATTCCGATAATTTTATTGTATACAATTTTCAGTTAGAGAATACGACGAAAACGAACCATTAGATTTAGAGTTTAATTAGTTACCAGCAGTTTGCCCACGGCTTCGCCCGCGTAGAAATAGATTTATTCCAGGAAAACCACCCGAGTTTTAACTACCTTCCGCACCTTAATTTCCTCTCGCATAAGGATGCAGAAGTACGTTATCGTTTGTTGCAAGTATGGTAGTTTTCGTAATAGAGTTTTGCTAAAATGACATTACTTTCACTGTAAAGTTTAAGGCAAATCTGATTATTAATCATGTATAATCGTATATCAAGCCATAACTTCTCGTAGTACTACTTCCAATAGTGGTACTTTTGGAATGGACTTATATAAATTACAAAGACGTACAGTCTATTTCATAGATACCATTTGACTGTAGAGACAAACGGACAAATGGACAAGCCGACAAACGGACAAATAGACAGGCAGACTGACAAAATTTAAAAAATTATAGATTCGTGTTCTATTAGTTATTTTAGGCCCCATACATTGTTTTTTCGAAAATAGATTCAATGTAGAGACACGACTTTTTTACTGCTTTTATCTTCATGTTTGTGTTTCTTTTCTATTCAAATCGATTGGAATTTTAAGCATTGTGTGTGCCGTTTTTCCGCCAGTAAATAATGTGGCAGCAGAACCTGAAGATGCCACTGCGAGAACAATTTCTCTTTAATCGTCGCAATACAGCTAGAATTCCCTTGTCAGATAGGTTTTTTCAGTGCATCCTGGAGCATCTCAGAACAGCTTTCATTCGTTACTTAAGGCGCTTTGGATCACCTGACTAAATAATTGCCTTTGTACCTTTATAAATTGTGATGCGCTCTCATTAACTATAATAATCAACCAGTTAAGACGGCGATAAGGTGCTAAATGTTAGTAATATAATAGCAAATAACTGCTATAAATTACTGGGACTGTCACTGAGGCAAGATTCCTCAAGATTGTGGCCCCAGCGGATATAGTGTTCAAGTAGCCAAAGTGCCCGGCAAGTTGCTTGAAATATAGGATTTTGTACACTATCAATAGTTTTTAAAAAAGAAACAGAAGGTGGTCCACGTCCAAATAGTATCATGCCCCACTATTAGGATGCACGGTGTTTTCTCTATAAAGAGCAGCATCTGACCACACCATTTTTTTCTTCAAACACTGTTTTTTGTTCACTTATAACTAATATTGTATATGCAACTCATAGATTTTGACGCCTCCGAGTCAAAAGTTGTACTAATTACGAATCTTTATACGCTTAAAAATAGCCACAATATGGCGGCGATTTGCCTTCCTTATGCAGGATGCGTCAATAACGTTTTTAGTGTAGTATTACAATTTTTTGTTACCTTATCTCTTTTCGTAAAAACATTAATATGCTAACACCCTTTTCTACTTAAAAATATCTTTGATATTCGCGATTGATACTCACTTGAAATTAAACAAATTTAACCGAATAATATTGATTTAATTGGATAAAATGTTTAAAAACTATAAACGCGGTTAATTCGTTGAAATTTGTTTCAATTAAAACCCTTTTTTACATATTAAAGAATTTTAGCTAAGACTTTTTTACTTTTATTTTATATATTTTATATTTTTCAAAAATATAAGCGATTACATAAACGTATCAACGTGTAACGCGCACCGTTTCTCTGACACAACACCCAGTTTTTCATTCTACCACCTCATTATGTTCACTATCACTACTTTAGGATGATGTTTGAACTTAAACCAAAACTTAAATGAATATTGTAATTTCTTCCTTAAACTTTGATACACACGAAAATAACAATAAAATGGTTTCTCCTCGGTCGTGGTCGTGTGGTCGAATTTTTTATTTTTTTTTACCTTGCATGCTTTTTCCGTAAAAATATTTAATGTGCAAATACCCTACTTCCACTATTTTAATTATCAATTTAATTTAAATTAATCCATCACACTAAGCTAACTATATAAGTAACTATGTAACTAACTATATATAACTATATACATCTTTAGATAAGCCGAAATTTTATTGTTTACTGTTACAATTTATACTTCTTTACCAGATATTCCATATTTCTATTTTTATGTCAATAAAGAAAATCTGTCAAACTGCACATCCCATATTTTATTATTTTTTACAGTTTGGCTGGGCCGTTATGATTGTCCATAGGATATTCCATATTTCCGTTCATAATATGTCAATATAAAATGCTCATCACACTTAATAACTTTTATTAAAACATTATTTCATTATTTCTTGTACTTTAGCTGGACTGTTATGATTATTCATGAGATGTACCAGATCTTAGATTTTAATATGTCAATGCTAAAAACTCACCACGCTTAATACCATTTGTTAAGACAGCATTTCATTATTTCTTATACTTATCTAGACCGTTATGATTATTCATGAGATGATCCAAATCTTTGATTTAAATATACCAGCGCAAAACGCTCACTACGCTCAATAACTTTTGTTAAGACAGCATTTCAATATTTCTTATAGTTTAGCTGAACCCCTATGGTTATTCATGAGATGTTCCAGATCTTCGATTTCGAAAAATGTGCTGGTACAAACAGACAGACAAAAATTTTAAAAATTGTAGATTCGTGTTCTATTAGTTATTTTAAGCCCCCCTACATTATTTTTTCACAAATAGATTCAAAGTACAGACACGACTTTTTTACTTTTATTTTATAATATAGATATTTTTAAAACCCAGCTAAATTAATGAAATTTGTCGCGAAATTTTTCTCTTAAGACCACATCTACCACCACATAAGACTCTGATATCATTTTATTCTTAAACTAATGACCGTGGCTTCACCTGCTTGAATTACACTATTTTATTTACTAATCTCATTTTTTTCTTATTTTAATATAATGATCACATTTAAGACAATGGTTATACATTAAAACCTAAATTTTCAGCTAAATAAATAAAAAAACAATAGTAATTTTGTCCAACTAAATATTTTTATTTTTTTATTTATCAATCGATTTAAATAAAACCAAGACTAAATGTTGAGGTAAGGTTGTCCAAATATAACAGTGAAACCTGCATTTAAATAAATGGTTAGCCGTTTCTGAGATTAGCACATACAAACAGATAAACAGACAAACAAACATTTGAAAATATTACTGTTTTGGGCACTATTACATCAATAAACTTCCCCTATAGAATTTTTTGAAATATCTCTCCCATGTAACGACACTGATCTATTACAGATTTATAATAAGTATGTGTATATTCTCGTACGTTTTGCATTAAAAAAAAATAGAAAATTTCTTTATAAACTACTTTCAGTTGAGACACAATCATTTAAGATCTTCGATTTCTGTACGTCAACAGAAAATGTTCTTCCTCTTTATAAACTTTTCCTAAGACATAATTTCTAAATATCTTACTTACAATTAGCTGATCCCTTATGGATCTACATTAGATGTCACCAGATTTTCCAGATCTTAATTTTTTATACCTCAACAGAAACTCATCCCTTAAGGTTCTAAGTCGGGTGTTCT
The DNA here is from genome assembly GCA_018249855.1 of Eueides tales michaeli. Taxonomy (NCBI): domain Eukaryota; kingdom Metazoa; phylum Arthropoda; class Insecta; order Lepidoptera; family Nymphalidae; genus Eueides; species Eueides tales. The sequence goes on from DWMZ01000152.1 coordinate 17,701, forward strand.
AGTTTCGAGAACAAATTATACTCTATATAATGTTGACCAGGCTTATTCGCTATACAACCAAAAAAAATATTTTAAATCCGTCCGTTAGTTCTGAAGATTAGAGTGTGCAAACAGACAAACATACAGACTATTAGCGTGTGCAAACATACAAACATACAAATATTCAGACTTTTTTCAATCTTTTCTCTTTTAATGTTTTCTAAACACCCTATTTATTTTTAAAAACCGCCCTAAATAAAATCTAGTATTTCTAGTAAGTTCTATTAAATATTAAACCGCCCTAAATAAAATCTAGTATTTCTAGTAAGTTCTATTAAATATTAAACCGCCCTAAATAAAATCTAGTATCTCTAGTTAGTTCTATTTTACAATAAAAAGCAATAGGAACGAAGTTGTAGATGATGATTTTTTACACAAATAAGGATTAATTCAATTGACTGTAATTGCTAATTAAGGAGATGCAGCGTAAATTTTCATGGCCCCCTTTTTTACAAAATGGCAGCGGAAAGACATGGCCGAAGTAACAAACTTGAATTTAAAAGCTAAGCTTATGTTTAGTGGTGCCTAGTATAAGCATACAGACCCCTCTGTAAATAAAAAAAGGAAAATTGTATCCTCCGAAAAACGCCCACTCAACTAAAAGAAAATAACATTTCGCAACGATATATGAACGTATGATACACATAATGTGTATTATAATGTTAGATTTCTATATCAGTATGTTCCATGATTTATACATACACTTACTCATTATGGTTTTTATTATTTTAGACATGTTTCCATAATTTTTACTTATAACATGGAAAGCAAAGTAATATACACTTAATATTCATATTTTTTGTAGGTGTCAATTCACAGGGTGTTATCTATATCGCTAAGCTTTACTTACAAAAGTAAAGCTTATAGTTACCTGTCATTACCGTTGCAATTTATTTTTTTATTAATTATACAGTCATTATTATAATAAGTTTTCTTTTTTGCTTTTAAAAATAAATATCTTTGCTCTCTTTGCTAATGTGGATCGCCAGCTTCTTTACTGGTATATACGGTTTTTCCTCCAAATACATACATACCCGAAAACACTGGCATCCCACAAGATTGTGAGACATTTCCTCTCTATGAGTTCTCTACCGCATGTAAGAAGCACCTCTAGGTAGTTTCAAGTGTACGATGATACGTACGTGTGATATGATTATATATTACATTTTAAATGTACTTTGTAAATACACAAAGTATGATTTTCAAGCACAATCATCCTAATTTACCATCACAGCAGTAACGTACCAAAGTCGTGAACTAAAATTGGTTTTGACGAGACCATTTGGACATCAATTGGGAAGAGATATGTTGTTGGTGGCGTGCCAATTTAGAGTACCAAAAGAAGTGTAAACAGCAGTGCGAGAAGCACGTCTATGTTGCTAATTGAAGGCGATATTTTGACCCTGCGATATTCGTTTTGACAATACAATCGGATAAAATAACCTAAAACGATCCACATATCAATAAATCTTAGTTAAATAATTAATACAGATAATTATATCATATCTAAATTTTTAAATATAATTTTGTTAACACTTATAATATTGTAGTTCAAAATATTACATAGCAATTTAAAAACCGTATACCTTCATTAAAATGGAAACAAAAGCCCCGGCAAGCATGAAAATGTAGACGGTAAAATTCTATTTCCAGTAAATATGCCTTTTGTTGACTCTATGCCATCCTTGGCATGTGTGACGCTAGTAGATTGAATTTTGCAGGCTCAATGGTCGCAAAGGATGGAAAATTGAAAGATATTTATCTGTACCTGGGTAAAAAGTTGGTTCTATATGATTAAGACATTGTAATATATAGTTAAAGTATAATTTGTTTGCAAACTCATTTATGTAACATGGTTATAAATCCCCTGATATTTAAAAAAAAATATGAGTAATAATCTACATATTCTATTGTGGACATGCTAAATGGAATAAATAATTATCCCGTCAATCTATATACACATATATATAGAAATAGACGTACAATAATATAAAGTTTCTTGTTTATTGGTATGATAAACAAACCAATAAAAAAATATCAAACGTTGATTTGTATTTTTTACTCTTCGTCGTTTCTCTGAGTATCGAAGAACGCTTTTAGACGACGCTTATAAATTTTATAAAGTGCAAATCAGAATACTAAAGTATAATGATTTGAAATTTTAAGCTTTAAGTAGGAGTAAACACTAATTGATTTTTTAACGGTTTTATTATTAAACTTAATTAGTAATTAATAAATATTCGTTATGAAGAATCACACCACACGATAATAAAGACGAATTTCACATTTTCCCACATTCTAACTGACGATTGTAGCTACAGGACGTGCCCCACGATTTTATTTTAGCAATGCATATGTTGTAGGCACCTATACATATTGGTACCAATGGCTGAATCCATTAAATTATTTTTTTAGTTTTTAGTAACTTTATTTGCAAAATTTTATTGTTTATAATAAATCCGTTTACTATAAAAATCTTTTTTACTTTTTTATTTAAAAATATCAACGCCAATCATCAAGTAAACGATTTTATGTTTATAATCGAATTATTACATTATAACGAATACTCAAGTATAAAAAAGTCATTTTATACTTATTAATCCATAAAAGTTCATTTATTGCCACACTTTAAGTTAGAAGTTGTTAAAAGACTGAAAAGTCTCTGTATACAATGGTGTTTACAAGGTTGCTTAGTAAAGTAACTTGAATATTAACAGTGATTCAAAATTTGTAGAATCACATTTCTAACGCAATAAAACGTTCAGTCTTTATTCTTTGCAAAACTTCACAATGTTAAAATTTCCTGTGGTTTGTAAGGTAAAATCATCAAAGTGTATTTCTTTAAATTTCATATACTACTTTGACGCAATTTATAAAATTTGTAAGCGATATTTAAGAATATCCCTTACCTTACATTTTGCGACTTTATTTTTTGTATTTAATTGATGCCTACAAAACGCGTCGCCTAAGCAACGTATAAGTAACTTTTTACAATTCGTATATTGTCAAGTATGTTTATCAGAGTGTACATTGATAGTTGCGGCAGATGAACGTGAAAATGGTTATTTTTCTCACTAATAAAGATTGAAGTAGACTTTAGGTTAAAGCTTTACGAGCTTTTAAATTGTCATTACATTTTCGATGAAAGCATATAGGTATTGTCAAAATCTCATGACAACCTGTGGTATTTTTAGTCTGCTATTATTAAAGCTCTCAATGTTTACAGTCCTATTGTTTTTCATAATTTTGACTAATATCAAATATTTATTCATAATAAACGCACAGATACACTAACATAAAATAAATAACGGTAAATATGTTTTTTGACTTTTAAAGAACCAATTATAATTATTAGGATACAGACTGCCGGGAAAAAATATTAACTAGCGTTTTATAAAGGTAAAAGTTAAAATTATCAACATTACATAATTAATGTAACAACATCATAAAACTAGAATTCAATTTTTTAATAGTGCAATTTCCATTTATATTATATATATATATATATATGTATATATATATATATATATATATATATATATATATATATATATATATATATATATATATATATATATATATATATATATATATATATATATATATATATATATATAAACTTAACGTGAACATGTTGAATATAAATAGCGAATAAAATAGGTCGATTTGAGTATCTAAAAACTAAACGTGCAGTGTATCCCCATGACCGCGGACTACTGTAAAGTGTTCGAAACGTCAGGTTTCCAAATATGTTTACAAATCAATATACGCGATTAATCTGTTTAAAATCGTTTTATTTATTATATCTGTATAACCTGTGAGAAGCTTTCTAATACAAATATTTAACATTTACTAGGTATATGTACGTACTAATTAAGTAGCAAGTGGTGATTAAATCTGACTTTTGAAAATTAAAGAACAGTAAGAAAAATAAAGTTCATTGAGTTGTGATCCCGCACACAGTCATATATAGGCAAGCAACTTCTTTATGATGCACCATTAAAATATTTTTTTTTTTCAGCTTCACATTGTATCTCGTACACACCAGGCAGAGAGAAAACTTGGGAGCCTAGTGTGTTAGGAGTGCCTACTATAATATATATATATATATATATATATATATATATATATATATATATATATATATATATATATATATATATATATATATATATTTACATTGATAAATTATATTAAAATTTAAGCTTCACTGTTATACTTTTACACGCACTTAATATTTAATTTATATATTATCTTTCAGTTTTAGTCCCATAAAAATTGATTCCTTTGTTTCAGAAATTAGCCCAGATATACAGATAGAGAAATTTAAATTTTACGCTTATAGTATTTTAGTAGCAATATGCACTTGTAGTTTATTTGAAATCAGACACAAATACTTGAATTTTATCAATATGTATAAATTTATATATGGATAAGACGTAATTTTGGAATTTAACTTAATGCTGTTCGCAAAAATTGACGCCTTAAGTAGAAAAACGCTTAATTATTTCACATTTATCTAGGTAGGCAGCAAATATGATACAACGACAAATGGGATGGGACAAATGATCTCGTGGGAACGCCCGAATAAAAATAAGTCTATATGATCCTCCACAACTCTTTCTATTTTTCAGTTTTATTCTAATAAAAACATTATGGGCCCAACAAACACAAAGACAGACAGACAAAAAATTGTTAGAACTGAATTTGATTCACTTTAATTGATATATAGACATAAAGATAAAAGTGAAGTGCCTTTACGTATGTATAAAGAACATATATTTTAGACAAGTAAAGTAACATATTTTTCGAAAAAAAAATACATTGGAATCTATATTTTTTTATTTATTTAAAACCTTGCATTATCAACTCATCATATCGATAAACAACAATTACAATATTATAATTGTAATCTTAATTTGTTAATAGTAATATAATTTTACGTTTAACATCAAATGAACTGGAAACAGTTGAACTTTTATTTATCAGTGCAAATTAAAATATATGCAAAAGCTTCAGTCTGAAGAAAAAAGGTCTAGGACGAGCAAGTAAGCGATTCCAAATTTAAATGTTAGGTAAGTTAATATGCCGAAAAGTTTATTTTTATTCTACACGTAATAAGGTAGATTCGTCCCATTACATGATACTATAACGAAGACAACAAACAGTTTTAATTCTGATATTATTTTTAATTGACACTTAAAATTTATCAAATTCTGTAAAAACAATACAAATACATCTGTGTACCTCTGACAATAAATTGTATCGAAAATTGTTGTTAATATAACTTAACAATTTTGAAATTATTTAATAGAATGACAATAATAATATATAAAAAAAAACCTCGAAATTGAAAATAAATAACCACATACTTACCCGAACTTACCACACCGCAGCGGCGTAGCGCTACGGCGTAGCAGGCGGCGTGCGCGCGAGCCCGCCGCGCCGCTGCAACTGCACTCACCTTGCAACCCTCACACGAAGTAACCCCGTAGTGATACCCCGACGCTTTGTCCCCGCACACTTTGCACGGCGCCGCGGCTTTCCCGCTGCCTGCACCTGCGCTGTCCGCTTGTTGCTCTGTAATATTTATACATATACATAAAAAATGGCATATATCAAACTTTTACTTTAATCAACACCTTATTTTTTGGCTTGTATGTCATTTTAAGCCATTTTATAGTAGTTGTTAAGATGACAATTAATTAACAGTAGTAATAATGAGGATTCACTTTGAAGCTTATTCACCGGAGAATAGTAGAAGTTAGCATTGGTTCTAAATCCGGAACCGTTACCAAATGAAGTTAACTATAGAAAAAATAAATATTAAAACTTTCGCTTCATTTTAATACATTTTCTAAATGTATACTATACTATCTTTTATCTCTTTTATCAACTATTGCAAAACAGAAGCAAAGATTTTTTTGTTCGCTTCTAGTTCAGGCCTCTAAGGCATAAATGTGCAAATGTCATTAAAATCTGCCTTGTACTTTTATAGTTATGTCGTAAGCTCTAAAGAGACACGGTGACATTTCCATTTTATTACATGGTACGGTACATATCTTCCCAGTATAAATATTTTCCCATTGCCAGTATCTTCTAAGTACTTATTTCATTTAATATTTAGTTATAGGCAATAAGTTTGTTCATAGGTCTAAAAATTTTTTTTTCTGCAAATTGTACGAACACTCTTGCTATTTTAAACAGTATTAACTCTCACCTACATTGCTCGAGCTCAATGTGGTCTTTTAAAAATTTGTTACAAATACTGCTGCTATTAGTCAAATCTTAATGAACGAAAACAATCAGAAATCTTAATGAGCAAGATAAGAGATATTTTTATTAAAACCGCTGAACAATGATATCGAGGTGAAGTGATACACGCACTATAAAAAACGGTTATGGATTCAATTCTCACGCGGAAGATTGAATTATTTTACAATTTCAGTTAATGACTGATAAAAAATAAAACAAATAAAAAGATAAAACAAAAAAAAATTGTCGCGTGTATAAAAGCCGTAATCATTATAATAAAAATGTATTTCATCTAATGCAGATAATTAATAAACATATTTCTGTTGTTTTTAATAAACTTATAGTAAAGGACTTCGTAAAGTACCGCATAAGGAGAGCTTAAAAATCGCAATGACACTGACATAAAAAGCTCTTTTAAAAGCTTTTCTGAAACGAATGTAAAAGTCGAAGCTGATTACATGTAATATTGCACACGAGCTTCTTTCAGCCTTTGCTGTGCATTGTGGCAGGTGTGTAAAGAAAAAAATAAAAGAATCTGGAAAAGCAATTACCCAGTAATTTATGATCATTGAACGGTTCATTTTATAATCAAATATTAAATTAAATACATTTCATTCTGACAAAACATATTGAACAATCAGCTTATGAATCAAAATTTCACAAGCGTTTTACATTTCGATTTATGTTCAATAAGGCGATGGACTTACCAATAATATTTGAATAGATGGCTTTAACAACTAGGTATGCGCTACGCTTTGAGAGATATTGGAAATATTGACTCCCACTGATATAAAAAAAATAGCTGCTAATGGTAATTAAAACTAATTCTCAAACATACATTCCCTACTAATATATGTGCTGAAAAGAGAAACAACAAAGTCATTGACACAACTACATAATTCATTAAAACATAAAATTTTTCAAAGAAAAATTTCTAACTTATGTTCTTACAACAATATAATATCGATATATACGGAAATTATAATATACTATGTATTATATTTTCCGTATATAACGCTTTATATATGATGCGATTGGCAACTATTTATACCGTAGACGCTGTTATAACGTAGACGCTAACTCGGTCATATATATGTACGTTATGCATACATACGTTCTCCATTACATAATAAAAGAAATAGATCTTTTAATAGAAAATATTTTTACGGGTAGGATTATTATTTTTTACATGTAGATATTTGTTATAGGTATTAATGAATACATATGGTAGTAATAATCATGATTAATATTATAAAAATATTTTTCATATAATTTCTTATATATTGCAAAGCCAAGGTTTAAAAGATATCAACGCGTTCCTAAAAGTAGTAATTTAGCTATTTACATTTTTCTGTTGACTGTTCTTTTTATAAAGCAAATCTTAATTTCTTACTAAAATTGAGTATGGAGTAGATGACTGTATCATCTATACTTTATATAAAATTATACGTACATATTTCTAATAATACTGTTAAAACAGACACCATTAAAAATGTTCGTGGCTGGTTAGTGGAAAAATTTCTAAAAGCGGAAATGGATACGCTCTTTCCATTGCATTCAATTGGTACAAATTGATTTCATATAGCTCAGATAATATATATACACAATACTTACAGAATACAAAACTCAAATATATCAATTACACAGTATACTAAAATCATATAATTTATAATAATATACATATCTATATACCAGACATATAAATAAAAAGGAAGTAACTTAAGTAAGCACATCGACGTGATGTTTCCATGTTATCTGTAATCTCGTTAAGCGCAACATCTATAGTTGTAACAATATACTTTGTATTAGTGAACTACGACATTTACTATATTGATCACATTTACTTATATTCTATTATAATAGAAAATCGGCTTAGAATGTGAATTTGCTGTTCGAATATTACGTTAACTCTCAGAAGAGAATTAAAAAAAACTATACAGATATTATCAGACAGTATTTTGAAAAAAAATATTTGTTATATTTAGATACAATATTTTTTTCAGAAAATACTGTCTAATAATATTTGTATAGTTTTTTTAATTCTCTTTTGAAAATTAGCCAGTAGTCGCACTGCCAAAGACCGTACGCACTCTGTTCGAGTAGGGTATACAAGTGACCGGTATTTTACAGGATCAAAACTACAACGCAGCAAATAAAAAAAGGTTTAAACTAATTGTATCAGGTATTTTAGAAGAAATGGATGAGAAAAATTGTTTAATTCGCTATAACGACACGACTTTTTTGGGGCAAGTAATGAACTCGACTAATCCAACACCCTTAATTAATTAATCAAGTTCATTAGATAGTACTTAATTCTCGAGTCGAGAAAAAATGAAAAAGTTGAATAGAACGGCAAACTTAAGATCTTCCCGCGTGAGTTGCGTAAGCCGTCCATACTATACAAAAAAAATGTATACTCGTAAGTCGCGTGGCAGTATCTATTCTAACTACTTTTATGTTTCATAAATTACAAAAAAATAAAAGGCTATTATCAAAATTATTTTAAACAACACAGTATTATTTCTTATATAATTAAATAAAATAGGTACGCGTCTTTTGTTGTTATTTTTCATAATAACGAGGATCTCTTTTATAGTCGTGTATTATTCTGTGCTGCTGTACTTACACACAATATTCACCAGTGGGCTGGTGTGTACAAACAAGTAGCGGAACTGTTTCTCTTCTGATGGATTAATACAATATCAGGTACAGACGATGTTTGTCATACATGACGATAAACTGAAAACGAGATTATGATTCGAAAGGAAGCATTTTTAAAATTTTCCCTAAGTAACTATTTTACATTTTTTCTTTTTTACATCCATCTATCAATATAGTGACTGGTTTAGATTCACTGATTTACAAAACATATAAAAATATAACCATAGCGCGATTTGAACCCGCACCTCTTGTACGAATTCCAAGAAGCGCTGGTTCAAATTACGCTACATAAAAAAACATATTTTCTAAATAAGTATTTTTCTTTCCTATTATTATTTTCTTGTGAAATAACATTTTAAAACGAGTTAAAATGGCTCAGATTTTTATGGTTGTAACAGTGTGGTCACTCAAGTCACTAAAGCGTAGAGATATCCATATAAGACATATAAATAAAATGAAGGATATTATTATTGTTGACATATTATTACAAATAATATTAAGGAAATCTTAAGGAAATAAGGAAATCGGAAAGTTTTATATAATAGCATCTGGTAGTAAAAGACAGATGAGCAAAATTTGTAACTGTCATGTTAAATGTTTTTATTGCATTTCTTTTTAAACACCATTTTATTTATAAAATTTGTCATACTCGTATATTGGCCACCGTATTAAATATATATTTTTTAAATTTACACAAGTGAATCAAGCAACAATGCTTATTTTCTTTTAGAATCAATAGTCTCTATATAACATGTTAAGAATGCCTAAATATAAAAAATGTACTGAAATATTTAAGCACTGAACACAATGAGATCAATATTAGAAGGCAAACAATCCGTTCGATGGATGTGATTCTAAATCCGGATATCCGGATTGAATAAACAAGTTAAAGCCCCTCTGCGAGCTCTGGCAGTCTGCTCAGCTGCACTCTACGTACTGTGGTTGACACGTACACGGCGAAATATTAAAATATTATTCACAATAAGAGTTACATACATGAACCATCATGGTGTAAATCCTGTTAAATCGTATTTAAGGAATTATATCATACAGATACGTACACACTTAAACATTACATTAGGTTAATATTGCTCTCGCACTTAGCAGGGTAGCGAGAGGGGACCTAGTCTTAAGACATTCCGTTACCCACGAACCATCCAATTTTATCGATATATTTTGTGTAGAGTGGAGAAACTCAACACACCGTGTACTAATAGTATAGTGTGTATAGTTCATTTAGGCAAATATATTACTGCTTTATAATATAAATAACTACGTATTCAATTATTCATAATGAATAACAAAGAGTCAATGAACGGAAACTTATTATACAAAATTATTCATCAATGGTTTCATTTTTGCCACCAAAAGAGTAAAAAGTATTATACACAAGGGTTAAATTTGCAGAACATTTATGCATTTCACTAATAATAACAGTATACTATACAATAAAATAATATTAAGAAAAACTAAAATACGCAGTGATAATTATAAAATGAGGCAGTCGTTATACAGGAGCACAAGCATGTAACTTTAAGCGTGACAGGTTGTAGGTTCGATCCCCACTCTAGGAAATGAAATATTTAATATTTTTAATTTAAATTTTAATTTCTTCGCTTTGGTAACAAGGCAAAGGGCGGCGTTGATTTCCGCTATTCAGCACGCAATGTTTCAAATTCAGCGGAAAGTGAGAAATGGAACTGAGTGTCTTTACACTAGTATCTCAAATTCCCTCGCCTACACTGCCATGTGCGGGATACAGCGTGAAGTTGAATTAGTGAGTAATGATGTAATATTAAGCACGTTAATTTTCTGTGTTATTTCCACACTAAGAAAAAAGTATAAATGAAAAAGAATATAGAAACGTACAAAAATTTAGCACCTATGAGACAGTTTCCAAGAGGTCCGCATTCCAGAATATATAAATATATATATATATATATATATATATATATATATATATATATATATATATATATATATATATATATATATATATATATATATGTATATATGTATGTTAAGAATATATTTTAACCGCTTGCTTGAGTTCTGCATAATATGAATAATCAAGCAATGTCTTGAATTCGGGAAAAGGTGGAGAACGGCGTGTCCTAATACTGAGTTCACTCTGCCTAAGGTGCTAAGCGAAATAAAACGTGCGGCATATTACTACGCTCTTTTATTTTTTTCTCTACTATTTATATATTATTTTATATATTGTTAATTAAATAAAAGATTATCGTGTTAATTAGACGTCTGTACCATCCAATGGATTATGTTTTACGTAGTAAGTGCACGTATTTAAGTGCGTATAAGTATGCTCCATGGCTACAAGCTTAAATCAAACGTTTAATAGTATCGTTATTGAAATCATAAATAGTACAACTAGGTATTGCAAATTGTATTTTTTTATAGAAAAATAATCATAGGAATGTTACTCAACGCTTGCGTACATTTCGTATACAGTTCTGTTTACACTCTTATGGACAAACAGTAACGCGACATATAAAAAATATATAGGTAAATATATATTTGAGGCATGTCGTGGCGCAGAGGAATAAGCATGCGACCGTAAACGCAAAAGCTTGTAGGTTCAATTCGCATACGAATGAAATATTGAATATTCAATTTCTTTGCACTGGTAACAAGGTAAGGTGCGGCATTGCGCTCCGTCACTCAACACGTAATGCCTCAGTGAAAAGTAGGGCACAGAACGGAGTGTCTTAACATTAGACGCCCAAATTCCCTCTGCCTACTCTGAAATGTACAGGATACAGCGTGAAGTTAAAAACAATATTAAGCATATATTTGCTTTAACCTACATAATATATACGTTTAAATGATAATTTCATTATTGCTACTATTCAAAATTAGTCAAAATAGTTAATAAAAGTTTTTATTGACAAAACAGTGCAAGTTAGTCTTGGTGAGTCGATGGTCGAAAACAGAGGAGAGAAGATGTCAAGACGAACAGGTGCACAATATAGGCATAAAAAAGGCAAGAGCGATGCAGAGAACGGTCTTACCTTGGGTTTTTAAATTTTTAAAAAGAGTTTTAAATCGACAATACTAGCTAGTTCAATATAATAAGTGCCGACATTGACAATTTTTTTAAAAAGGTAAATGCACGGGTATTTAGGACTATTTCTAAAGTGGTATTTGTTTAATCTGTTAGTAAATAATCAAAAATATATATACATATTATGTTACATTTTATGACTTCACTGTAGCTGCCTAGGAAATATTTTTTTTAAAATAAAACGTTAAACAGAAAGGTATTGTCTAGAAATATTTTATAAGATTTTATATTTGTCTCAACTTTGATACGCGTCGAAGAAAGGAAAGGTCTATTAGTATTACATAAATACAGAATTCAGTGTATATTATTTTTAGCTTGCACTTTGCACTGACATTATATAACTTGTTTTAAGAAAATAATATAGCAGTGTCTTAAGGAAAGAATTTCTTTTAGAGATTGCTTTAGGAATTGTTTTATCTAATGAAGGAAGTAATTTTACGCAGTCTATTTTATATTTGTTACTAAATGTATTTTACTTATCTTTTTCATTAAGTTAGGTCGGGAGATAAAAGCTAGTCTACATTCTTTTTAATTTTGGCCGTTATTTGTAAATATAATCACATATCAGGTGACGAAATCCACTGCTGTACTTTGTGTTATTAAATCAAGTAAATTAAAAATAATATGAAAAAAAATCCCATACGGCATATAGCTAAATAATTCCGACATTGCAACGATCTGCCGTTTTTATTATTTACTACAAATATCAGAATATTTACCATAGTTTAAAGGCAGAGTGGATATGAAGAGTTTAAAAGAGAAATGAAACAATAATGTTCAAATATTATAAATATTTTAAGTGCGCACGTCCACGTGGGCCTGCGCAATCGCAAGTATAGCGATCGATAAGCGACGGGTTACATAAGGCACTTTCTTCCGTGAATGCTCCGTCCTGCTCTAATCACCTGCGAGAGAGAGACTCGCGCTCGGTCCCGGAGACTGGTAATCAGGGTTGTATTTGATTATATTCTTTACTTCATTTTTAAAATGAGTATTTTAATTAAAAATTGTACACACTTTTTTAACAACACTCAAAACATTATAAAAAAGTAATTACAATTTTTATAATTCGAGATAAAAAGACATTTGTGTTTTTTTTTTATTTAAATACGCAAAATGTATTAATATTAGTAATATGTACACATGTATGTCATCAATCAGCTTTATGATTGATAACATACATGTGTACATATTAATTCGTAATACATTTTGCGTAATAATCATAAAAACACAATCGAATCTGCAGCATCGGAAATTAATTGACGATCAATTAGCTCAGGTAAATAGAGACATTCAGCTGACTGATTGTTCTTTCATAGAAAATATACGATTATTTTCATGAAATCGATTAGAACTTCAGATAAATACCATATTTATTTTAGTCAACCTTAACATTTATTAGACACTATATGAATTAATACTTGCGTATGTTCCGAGAGTGCTGGCCATGGTTACTTTTTTAATAAGGATATAATGTAAAAGTTACATTATAATTGATGACAACCCTGTCAATTTTCCAAAGCAATGATTGCAGTTCAACAAACTGCGCGTGAGTCGATCGTTGAACCTGCACTAACTGTTACTGCGTCTCGCTCGCACACGCCTTACTTTACTGTCTAAGTTATCTTTCTCTTTCTAAAATATCGCTTAGCTTCTATAATCATTTACATCGAATGTGCGGTTCTATAGAAATATCTTTGGCCATTGCAAAACACCGCAATGTACCTTTAACTATCTAATACCAAGCTCGGTATATAAAAATAATGTGCGCAGAGTTACTCGAGCATTCCTCACCACTTTCTTCATGTACACATTTTAGTGTTTTATATAATTACTTTAAAATTATTAAAAATTAAAAATTATTAATATTAATTTATATTTTCAAAGTCCAAATAGTATTTATCATAATTAAGGTTAACTAAGATAACTTTATTATTCATAATAGTTTACGTATTCTATAATTTTTATACAAATATTAAATTACTTGAGCAAATCACAAAATATAATTTGGCATGTTTTGACAATTAATTACAAAATTTTAAAATTTTAGAGTATACGTACAATAATATACATGCACGTATAGCTTTTTTAACAACACCGGTGCACAGTAAGGTATATAGAGTACAAAAAAGACAACTATTAAAACTATTATTATTTTCATGTATTCTAAGTTGATATTTATCCTATAGTGTCATTTTCGAGGTAGCCAATCACAAATATTATCTGGTGGCACAAGTTGGTCGCGAAGCAAACCACTACCGTATCATCCATTTCTGGCAACGTTTAGGTAAATTTTCGTGCCCCTATTTGAAAACCTAGAAGTTGATTTAGAGCTTAATCTATTGTCTTCTAATAAACTATAAAACACATAACAGAATTACACATACCATAACTTCAAAACTTTTGATTTGTAGATCATATATTTCCAAAGTCATGCGAAAGCAAGTTCCACTATTTCGACACTAATTCACTCCCTCACTTACTCACTCATTGATCATCTTTCATTATCCTCATAGACCTAGAGCTGAAATTTGGTACAGGAATTAAATTTTATGTGACTTGGCGATTGATATTTACATATCGTCAAGTAATAAACATTGCTTAAAGAATGACCTTACCCTTGGCTTGGCTTTGTTTAAAGATTTCATTACTTTTTATGGAGAAGCAAACAGCTTCATATGGTTGGTTTTTACGTGATGTTTTAGTTGAGATTTCTTTTACACTAAAGATTATGGTTACAATGATTGTATGGAAACTTAAAATAAAAAAATATAAGCTTTTTCAGTGTATATAATGTTTTAGTGATGGAGACATGAACACTTTTGCAATAGCTTTGTAAGTATAACAGGCAGCTTTCAGCCCGCAGCATAGTAATGTAGATAGGAAACACTGGCCTTTCCGGTGTGTTGCGTCAAAGAATGCCATTAAAGTTCATTTTACGTTACTTATTCGTATTTTATTGATATCTTAGAATGTGAAGAGCGAAACGCATTCCCCTAGAAGATAATAACAAATTTTGTCTGGTGATTTTTCAATCTCAAAAAATAAAAATATAAAATGTACCTGTGCAGGCTGTATCTACTCGTCTGATTGCTCTCATTGATATCTCATAATTATTACTCTGAATGGAAATTACTAATATATATATATATATATATATATATATATATATATATATATATATATAT
>DWMZ01000153.1:0-32825 GCA_018249855.1 Eueides tales michaeli
AATACAAAAAAAAAGTCTCATTTGACTAACGCAGTCGGTAGGATTTGAACCTACGCTCCCCAGAAGGGAATCTGATTTCTAGTCAGACGCCTTAACCGCTCGGCCACGACTGCTTGTGAGAGAGTGGAAATAAATTACAAATAGTATTTCATCCGTCTATAATGTGGGTTTATATTTTAATACATAACAATTGGGCGCCCAATGTGGGACACGCTTTAGTGATTAAATTTATTTCTATCTTTGTGATATTTATCACTTAAAAAAATTATATTAAAATTTCATAAGAAGTTTCATACATTTTATATAATAATAAATATTTATTATAGAGTAATGAATCAAGCTAAACTCCAGCTCCATTAAAAAAATATAATAGGTATTTTTATAGTAAATAAAAAACATAGCTAATTAATATGTATAAGTCATTTCTTCTGTTTATCGACTCCAAAAAAACCTATGAAAACATATATTATCTATACATTCTTAATGGAAAAACATTTTCATTTGTGTTTTACATCAGCATGATCCGTTATAAGCTACAAATTAATTTCAAATTTTGAAATATAAACGAGCGAAAATGTTATCGTTTTATTTAAAAATATGTTGGATGAATATTAAAAATACGTAGATTTACAAGCAAAAGGGAACGTCGCGATTTTAGTATATAATGTAACCGCACTTTTTGTATTGACAGCAAAATTTATAACTCGCATTATTATCGAATTACAAATGTTATTTTTTCGCTTTTCGCAGTACCATAGCGGTAGTTAAGTATATTATTAATAAGAAATATTTATATATCTACAAAAGACATCTATACCCAGCGGTTGATGTAGTAAAGGCCGGGATGATTTATAATAATATAAATGAATTGAAAATATAACAGAAATGCGTATATTAAAAATTAGCTAGGAGCATTCCTAATTGAGAACAAGAGTGGAAAGATGTCACTTTCTTGTGACTCGCCTATATTATTTACTATTTTTCTCTTAGTTTCTTGTACTCACATGGAATTCTATATTTGCTAACGCAAATAATAGTACATATATCTTAATATATTAATATGTCTAGAAATATATTTTTGATTACAAACTCAAGAAATTCTAATTATTAAATTCCATTTAAGCCCATCTGCGCGAAGCTAACGAGTGATATATGTAGATCAGTCTATGTAAATATATTTGTATGTTCGCATATAGCACTGTAGAAACCGAAATGGACGATTAATGTTATTTTGATTTTGATGCTTAAATTACGTTGTTCTTTTGCCTGTACCAGTTAATTATATATTTTTATTTTGTTAGAAATAACCACTGGAGATTACCAAAGTAGTAGAAGAGATAGTAGCTGTCAAAACATAGTAGAAAGTTAACAAACATCCAAAGAGCTGCTCGTATTTATAATAACATAGTAAACATGATGTCCATTTGTGTTTTTTATACCGACTTTCGTTTAGTTTAGGATTAATTTAACTATGTAGTCCCTAACGTACCTAATTCTGTTGGAACTACTTTAAGAGTATACTACACACTAAACTAGATGCAGTTAACTAGGCATTTGCAACACACGTGTCCAATAATTCCGTCCATTCATAACCTATTAATATATTCTTTGGAGGAAACTACGTGGTCGAATATTTCGTGTCTCAATCCACGCTCTTGCAAAATCAATACAAAACTGCCTTAACATTCCTGTAATGTCTGGTGTAATGTCAATCTATATTAACTAACACGTGTGTATTTCTCATTTATATATAGACAATATCTTTGTGTTATTTTTTTTGGCGAGAGAGAGCACAAAATATGTTTTATGTCAGCATTATACAAATCTTTGATACCCTCGACCATATTATATATGTATTATACATAGGCCTCTCTCTTGAATCATTTTGTCTATTAATAAAACCCGTATACAAATTCATAAATTTGAATTTTCTTATACTATCTGCGCTATCGTGGAGCAGTGGCAAAATGTTTGACTGTAAACGTGGTGGTTGTTAGTTCAATTCCACTTGAGGGCAATATTTGATTTTTAAAGTAATTCTTCTTTTAGGCGTTAGCACAATAAAGCTAACAAATATCTCAAAAATAGAGCTGAAAGTCGAAAACAAAGTGTCTTAACACTAGGTACCCTCACCCTGCCCATTTTTATGTAATTTAATGTTAATAAATAATATTCTTTAATACTCCATATCTCCAGAATAGCTAAATCGATGCAGTCCAAGTGTTCCAAGATATACGACAACAAAAAATTGAAGATGGTGAATGTGTCAAAACATTTTTTTTTTTGCTCTTTCTAATATTATGCAGGCGGGTTTCTTGTTATTTATAACTATTTTTAAAATAAATTATTAGTGTATATAATAATAAAGTATGTATTTATATTCAAATCCCAGTCGAAAGAATTAATAATTTCCATTTCCTAACTCTATAAACAAGATAAAATGAGAAAATATATTATATTTGCATACAAAAAAGTCCAATATATTTTATATTCAATATCTACAGTTCATCGCCTGAGCAGTAACGCTCGTTTTAACGTGGCTGGGCGAGCTGAGCCCCTGTTTTGCTTGTACCTAAGTTACAGTGCCCATACTCAATTTGCATAATTAACTTCAGGATTGTCTATTCTGTGTTCTGACCCAATTTCAACTAAATGTAAACAATTGTTTAATATATAATTATGTAGCTCATAGTATATGTATTCTGTTTATCGACCTAATTGTAATAAAAAATCTATATGATTTAGAAATGTGATTTTTCTTTACATAGTAATAATGAAAACCGGTACCCGTCGATGTACTTACATACATCCATAGGAAATCGTAATGTGGAAAATGTATATATTTATGTATGTATGTATGTTGATATCTCATAAACTACGCTTCTGTTTAAGTGTGCATCATCATTTGACTGTTGCATTCCTCGAACTTGAGCAACGGATATTTTTTTCTCTTCTCTCTGGTAACAAGTCGACTTGTGTTGTCAACTACCTGTAAAGAGGCGGATGTCTCGAAAATTGCACGGTACTTTGGGTAACGGAAAATCTTAAGACACTAAGTTATTTTCTGTTTACTCATAAAGTTACCATGTTGATATTAAATAACAGTTATGCGTTAATTAAATTGGAAAATCTTCTTCTTCTTAATAAGAAGTATACTTTTTAATACTTTTTTACTTACTTTACGTTGTCAAAATAAAAAAATACTACGTCACTTGAGCGAAGTTCAAATATAGTAAACTAAATGTATTGTTTGTAGTTTTGAATATCTAAGAAATATATATCTGTTTGAAATATTCTCCCTGCCATGTGCTGAATATTTAGCGGAGCTGAGAGAGTGAGAAATATTATTTATATTAAATGTACAAGTATTTCTTTTTGTCGTGAAGTATTAAGTAATCCGTAGATTACCTAAACTTTTATTTGTCTAGTATAAATAATTCTTCCTCTTGCATCCGAATTCTTAATTAATTTCTAATTCCAAACTATTATTCCAAAATGTTGTATAGGAATATTTTAGTAGTCGTATGAAAGAAGTCGAAAAAATAGGATTATTTTAAATACGAGTCATAGTGGGATGGGAGAGTTGAATTCATTCTATCGCAGAAGCAGTCAGGCGGTTTCTAAACAGATTTTCATAAAATACTATAACTCCATGAATCACGCTACAAAATAAAATATTTGGTAGGCTTGCATTTTTAAATTTTACTGTTAAAATCGATTTAAAATTCTAGATTTTATAATTTTGCGATGATAATATTTTTTACATAAATCTGAAATGGACTTTTTCACTCATTCACTCAGTCTCACACTGTATCCCATTCATGACAGGGGGAACTTGGGAACTTAATGTTAAGACACTCCGTTCCACTTGCATTCCCCACTTTCCGCCGAGTTTGAGGCATTGCGTGTTCAGTGGCGGAACTCAACGCCGCGCTTTTGCCTAATTACCAGAGCGAAGAAATGAAACATTAAATATTTAAATTGATACTATTAAATATTTAATTTCCTCGAGTGGTGATCGAACCCACAATCTGTCGATAACAGTCACACGCTCGTGCCGCTGCGCCACGACAGACCTCAATATTTTATATATAAACAAAATATGCAAAATTTAAAAAAACGCAATGCTTGCTTCGGAATCAATTATCAACGACGAACATTATTCATCGTCGATATACGATTTTCAATTGTTTTTCGAGCATTACTCGTATTGTGTGAATAATAAATTTACAGTTGAGTGTTAGACAATGACAGAGTCATCGATGGTGGTTCACATACGGGAAACCGTATAAAATAATATAGTGATACTGACATAATTTAGTCAATAAAAAAATACAACTGTATTAAAAATAACAAGAGAAAAACACCTAGTAGTTTATAATTTAGTATTCTTAGTCCAAATTAATATTCACTATTGAAGTAGTCTTATGACTACTTTTAACCTTTAAGTTTTCAGTCGGCTTTTATTTTTTTGGTTATTTTTTATTTTTTAATTATGATTTTTTTTTATTTTTTTTTATCAGGTTTCTGTCGAATTTGAGGCATTGTTCAAAAATTGTGTTTCTAATAATTACCTTTCTAATAATTATCATATGAAATACGATAGTATTTCCCGTAGATTGATTAGAATGCTTTAGGATACCTTTGCAAGAAATGCTACGTTTATTACATTAAGGTCATTACTACAAATTCCCAATTTACGGTGCTACCTGAGTACGCCATTCCATAAAACAATCCATTAATTTCTCGTTCAATCATTTACAAAATTTCAAATTATTCGAGTAGGTCATCCAAAGTGTATCTGCGTCTATTAAATCAAGAACGTGACTAGAATTGAGCTGTCACTAATTCATAAAATACTATTCTTTAAGCTGAAAAATTTTATGCTATATATTTTATAGCATGGATTCATCAAATAATATATTATTTCGGCCTGTCGTGGCGCAAAGGCGCAATTTTATATATTTACATTTCTTCGCTCTGGTAACAAGCTAAAGCGAGGAATCGAATCGAATCTTTGATCTAAGATGATTCTATAAGCACTCGATGTTCGAACTTCGGCAGAAAGTATCGAACGGAAGTTTCTTAACACTGCACAGATTCTTTCTACCCTGCCGTTTGTGGAACACAGCGTGAACCAGATAAATAAAATATATTATTAACTGTATTTTATAACAAATTATTTGCATTCCGAAAATACATTAATTCTGCATTCAGATTGAAATGCACGTTATATCGTTCGTTATAAACTACAAAGCGCGTACGTGACATCTGTTAATACGGAAATGAATGTTGCGTTTTTAGTATTCGTTTAACAATGAAATAATTCTATTTATTGCAAGTAATTCGTCAATAGTTCAAAAGTTTTTTTTTTTTATCTTTTAAAAAATTTAATACTATTTATTTGTTAATGGAATTGCCCACATAAATATTCTCTAGTGATTTATTGTTGTTATACTGAATATATTGACATATTATTTTGCTTAGCACCTTCAAACATTCCGCATATAAGGGAAGGCAGAAGGAAACTGACTTTCTTTCTTATTGTTCGACTTAATTTTAACACACGTGTTGAAATGTGGAACTCAACGCTGTTGCTACTAATAGAGTAAGAAATAAAAGTAATGTTTAAATATAATATTTTTTTTGATTCAGAACACACAACTATAGCCTTAATAGACAGAAGCTAACTTTATTCCAAAATACATTTTAATTAATTGTATAAAAATACATTTATTGTTTATTTTTGGATTAAGAAAATGAATACTATGTTCTATTTTAAAAATTACAACATTTAACTAGGTAACCTAATTTACCTTACATTCCTATAAGGAATGGAAGTGTCTTAATGGGAACGGAATGTTTTAACACTATATTCCCTCTGGTTATTAATTAAATGACTGATATCAACATTATTTGACGGTTTTCTAATAAAAATATTAATATGTGTATCATTGTACCAACTTACTTATTATAAATGAAAGAATACAATAAAATTTAATTTGAAAATGAAATTCACATAAAACGAGTTATAATAGCGGCTTTAAGTTTGCAAGTAAAGTTACAACATTGTTAGTTTTGCTGTTCGAAACAAGAAACTATTAGAACAAAACAGTGTAAAAGCTTATTGCACAAAATTTAATAGTAAAAGGGTTTTATTCAGATGTCTTTATAAATTGTATTTGGTTGTTGTGGTAAATATATTTGAAATTAAACTGAGCAATGTCTAAACAAATTAATTACTACGTATTCAGAGAATATATATATATTCTCTGAATACGTAGTAATATATATATATATATATATATATATATATATATATATATATATATATATATATATGTGCGCGTGTGTGTGTGTGTATAATATATATATATATATATATATATATATATATATATATATATATATATATATATATATATATATATATATATTATCTATATATATATAAATATATATATATATATATATATATATATATATATATATATATATATATATATATATGTGTAAAATAAAAACTTAAGAGAATATATATATATATATATATATATATATATATATATATATATATATATATATATATATATATATATATATATATATACCCGATATATATACACCCGATGCTTGGCTCGCTAGCACTACACAATTATTCATTTAGTAATCTGAAATACTTTTGTGTTCTACTATATATCTATATTCATTACCATTTAAAGTTAATATCTTTACATTAAAAACTATTGTTACAAGCCTGTCGTGGCCCAAGGGCTCAAGTGTGCGACTGTAAGTGCGCCAGGCTGTAGGTTCAATTTAAATTTTCGAGAAAGTAAAAAAATATTTCTCATGTCAACGCTGTGTTTATATATAACTCAGTATATTTTTTTACTGAGTCTTCCTACGATCTTCTTGTAAACTTCACTGCTTTTGTAGTTGGCCGTATGTGCTCCTTGGCAGAGAGAGAGAAAGAGAGTACATTGTGTTGGTGTGTGAATGGTAAAGAATGATGGTAGATGTAATTAATCTTTCCGTTTTTTATCTGGTCCGAATTTTGAGTTTATAATTTCATCATAGATTTTGTTTCCAGTGTCTTCAATTTCTTCAACGATTGTACTATGTTAAGTTGTGTAGTATAGACTTTTTATAACTAAGATATTCTATAGCAGCATTGAGGTTTCAAGTTAAAAGTCCTATAAATTCTTTATTTCGAACTCGTGTAATGTAATCGTTTTTGTATATTGCTTTGTCTACACAAGTTTTTCTTAATTGGTTTCTGTCAACAATTTTTATTGTGAAACTATCTTTTTCTGCTTTCTGTAATAATTTTACAAGTTTATTAAATTTTTCTATGCCGTGTAATATAATGGGTGGTGGTTTTTCCACTGAATTTTACATAGCTTTTTTGGGAACAAGACGACGCACTCTTTTACTTGTTCGCAATAAGTAAAAGATTGCCAACCCTCCTCTTTTCTCATCTGGGCTTGGGACCGGTAATGGCAGACTTATTGCTAAATAACTCGATTTGTTGTCTTCATTATGCAGTATTAATATAATATGAAATTCTTGTCAGAAACCAAATTTGATTATGAGTGACTTACGTCAATTACAATTAACGACGGTAAACGTAATTTGCGCGAGTCATGACACAAAGCAACTTTGCATAAGTGCTCAAAATAACTTTGACAACATTTTGTTATCTACTCTGTAGTGTCTTACGATAAATGGACTATCCATTAAAAATATTTTTCAATTTGAATCTGTAATTACTGCGATTAACTCGCTCAACCAAACCGGCTTTATCATAACGTCATCATACATATCTCAGTAAATTTATATTTAATGATCATTAAACATAATTTTACTGAGATAATACACACATTGCAGTGTACAATTCATATGGTATTGTACATTATACACACATTAAATTCAACATTTTGAATTTGTACATTTTTGACCACGCTATTCTACTTACACGAAATAAATAACATTTTTTTAACAAATCGATCTTAACAAAGAGAAGCGTCATTTTTTAAAAGCATTTGTATTTTTATATATGTTAAAGTGAACATTTATAGTATTTTCAGGCAATTGTTAGAATCTAGGCAGCTCGCATGTGTATACAGCGTGAAGCACAATGCTTGTTTATCACTGTTTGAAAACAAACTTTTGGGAATAATGTTGTTTCTCGGTCGACATTCATTTAAGGTTTACAGCTCGCATTCGCAATGCATGTTGTGAAAATACCTTTAATAAAAATACCACTACCGATAATTAGAACCTATTATTTAATGAAAGGAAATTTGATTACATAATGAAATAAATAAGTCTAATAAATCTTTATATGATATATATATATATATATATATATATATATATATATATATATATATATATATATATATATATATATATATATATATATATATATATATATATATACTTACTATTCATTGCATGTGCTTGTATTATGCCCTCATTAAGTTCTAGATCACAATATGGCCACTGAAAGTCCTAAAGCATTATGAAGATGAAAATTACTCTTTCAGGCTATTGTACAACAATATTATTTATTGAATTAAAGAAAATATAATAGATACATATGTCACATATACATTTATATTTTAAATGTATTATGACATGAAATCTTTTATTTTCAAATATCCATAATCCACTTTACAAATATTACGTGTTGAACATCAGATTTATTACCACATATCGTACCTGACATTTAAAAAAAATACGTACAACGTGTGATGTCTAACAATTTCTTATTTCGCTATATTAGTGTATAATTTTCAATATAATTATAGAAGAATTTCGAAAAAATCAGTACAGAAATTATATACCTATTCGTAACAATACCTACTAAGATCTACAAAGGAATACGACATACTCAGTCTGCCTAAGAGCGTACATCGCACAGCTGTCCTAAAGGCTCGATCTACATTAACTTAATTAAGTCACTGACACGATGCCACATTTAGAATTCAAAAACGTTGCTATACCGTAGTCACGGTGTTATTTTATCACATATAGGTATTTTCCTTGGATGTAAAATATTCTTGTATAAGTTGGAATATGATTTAGATTCTACAGATGTTGTATTATTTTATTTAGTCATATAGACAGGTCATAGTATAGTAAAGGAAAAAAATAACATTGTTATATTAATTTATGTCCAGACAAGTTTTATTTGAGGATTCTTGAGCTTAGAAAATTAATACATAGAAAAATTTATTTAAACATTTTTGTTCAAAATTATACTTTTTTATTTAGCACAAAATAGACAGAGGAAAAAGCATATTTACGATAATAACAAAATTTTTTTTCACTTTCATTTTTTAGGTACACTGAAATCAACAAGATAATTAAACAACTTCTATTAATTATCCACTCATAACTTTTCTATTCAAATGCATTCTATAACCATTCGCTTTCTTTCATTTTAATTAGATCCGATACCTATTCCCATTGTTTTATATTTTTAATGTTACCTAAAAGTAATTAAATTACATAATTAAAATAATTTTACGGAAACTGTATGGGCCTTGTGTGATTTACTACACAACCAACAGAAAGATTAATTCAACACATTTTTAAATCTTTCACTAACAGATTTTTTTGTTCTTTGTAAAAGTCTTAAACCTTCAATTAATGTCGACCGAGAAACAACATTGTTCTCACAAGTTTGTTTCCAAACAGTGATAAACAAGAGCATATTGAGTAGATAAATCATAATATATAATTCATTGTTGTCATATTTTGTCCGGGACTCGTGGTGTGAAATATGCTACAGAAAACTGTGCAGAACTGAGTAATCAGGCTCAGTGAATACTAATGGAAAACGATTTGCTCAACAGGAATTCCACTCTAACTTGTTTAAAAGAAGGAGAGCAACACCAGTGCCCGAACCACCGGATTGGCCGGAGTCAGAAGCGAAGAACGCAGAGACCAATCCAGTCGCCTAAGAATCGCAACAAGTAAAAGTTTTAATGAGTTGTCTCTTGATCTCAAAGAATCTGTGAAAAAGTGAAGAACCGTCTAGTAAACCTCCACCCATTTTATAACCATACAGCATTAAGGACGTTATTAAACTTGTAGAATTATTACAGACAGCAGGAAAAGATATATAATTATTACAGACAGCAGGAAAAGATTCACAATAAAAATTGTTAACAGAAACCAACTAAGAATAAGTTGTATGGACCAAGCATTATACAAAAACGACATTACACTAATTTGAAATTAACAATTTTTAAGCCATACTTTTAACATAAGAGCCCAATGCTGCTATCGAATAGCAACGAAGAAATTGAAGACACTGGAGACAAAATTTATGGTTAAATTATCAATTCAAAATTTAGACCAACAGAGCTTCTCTTGAAAGCAATATCCAATAATTAATCAACAATATATGTCATTTCGTACTCTCGAACGCAATAGTAATCTAAGTACTCTACCGCCGTCTGGTTGACGATTCTGTGAACTAAAAAATATTGTAGAATTGTTATTATTTGGTACTCTTAACGTGTTTTTGTCATCCCATTAAAACTCAAAAGATTGGACGTTAAATTCGCTTAATTGTCATAACAATTTTTCATCATGATAAGAATCCATCCATCCAGTTCTACTGTCATTTAGTGCAAAGATAAGACTGAACTTTTATGTATGAAAAACACCGCGTAATCGAAATTTGTAGGAATTTTGTTAAACAAAATATTGAGGTACTCTTTTAAAAATTAAAAATGGAGCTTTTATAAAGAATGATCATTGATGTAGACTATTTATCTCGCCTTTAGGTTACTAGTTGAAATTAATATCAAGTCTACAGTCACTTGGAACACAGAAAGAATCAAGCATAATTCTTGGTACATTTCTCGTGAAATCAGCTGCGCATTTAATTTCTATAGCGGTTTTTTTGTAAACTTACTGAAAATTGGCAAGAAGTGAGAACTCACAATATAGATAAAGTAAAAACTAAAAAATGAAATAAAATACATATAAAAGACAAAAAAAAATCGTACTTATTTTTGACCTACAACTTTAAAGTTGATTCGAAACTATCGGTCCGCTAGTCGGATTTGCAAGTGATCATTTTATTTTAATTTAAAAACCTATATTAAATCGCATTCTATCAGACGCCTTCCACTAAGGTGATGATATCTTTAAATTGGCTTAGTAAAAATAAATATAAAATTTCTTCTAATTATAATTACTATTTGTTTGTAGCATAGTCTAAAGGAAACATTTCCGGGTATATTAATTAAAATAATTTGTATATAATATAATCAATTGGCTGAGATGGATATCTCATTATATATCGTATAAAAACCGAGCTCTATATTTTTACCACAGCAATGAAATGAGAAATATTTTTTTTTTACTTTCTCGAATATTCGAATTGAACCCACAATCTGACGCGCTTACAGTTGCACACTCGTGCCTTTGGGCCAAGACAGGCTTGTAACTTTAGTTTTTAATATAAAGATATTAACTTTAAGTGATAATGAATACAGATATATAGTGGAACACAAAAATAATTCAGATTTCTAAATGAATAATTGTGTAGTGCTAGCGAGCCAAGCAGCGGGTATATTATATTAGTATATTTTCATACTAATTAATTTGTTTAGACATTGCTCAGTTTAATTTCGGATGTATTTACCACAAGAACCAAATACAATTTATGAAGACATCTAAATAAATCCCTTTTACTATTAAATTTTGTGCAATATTTTATTGTGTCCTTTCATTCATAAAAACTTGGTACATTGATATACATTTTAATATTTTTTTCAGAAAACCGTCAAATAATGTTGATATCAGTCATTTAATTAATAGCCATAGAGAACCTAGTGTTAAAACATTCCGTTCCCATAAAGACGAAGAGTCTTAATGCCTATAAGGTAAAGTAAGTTACTTATTAACTAGATTTTTAAAATAGAATATAGTATTTATTTTCTTAATCCAAAAATAAACAATAAATATAATTTTATACAATTGATTTAAACGTATTTTATAATTCTCAAACAGAAGACAATTTTTTTAAATATAAGAACCTGAAATATCCATCTTGGCGAACTTGGCGATCTGTTAAGTCTATGGTTCAAAATCAAAAGAAATTATATTTAAAAATGACTTTAATTCTCAATCTAGCAGTAACAACGGCGTTGAGTTCCGCCTTTCACTACGTGTGTTGAATTTAAGTCGGAAAATAAAAAAGCTACCTTTGCCTTCCCTTCTATGTGGAAAAGGGTTTGAAAGTGCTAAATAATATATCAATTTATTCAGTACACCACAACAATAAATCTCAAGAGAATATTTATGTGGACAATTCCATTTCTAAATAAGGCGTGTTTATGTGTTAAAGATGAAAAAAAACCTGTTATAATATTACACAAACTGATGAATACCTTGCAATAAGTAAAATTATTTCATTATGAAATGAATACCAAAAATTTCCGTATTAACGGATGTCACGTACGCCCTTTGTAGTTTAAAATGATATAACGTGCATTTATGTAAATCTGAATGCAAAAGTTAATTAATATATTTTCGGGATGCAAATCATTTGATATAAAATACAGTTAATAATATATTTTATTTCTCAGCCTCACGCTATATACCGCACATGGCAGGGTCCTTTCCACACTTTCAGCGCTAAAACATTGCGTATTGGTGCGATTGGTGAAACTCAATGCAACGCTTTGCATTTGAAATTTCATTTCCTCGTGTGGAAATCGAATCTAACCTTTCGCGTTTGCAGTCGCACGCTTTGCAGCTTAAAGAATATTATATTTCGAAATAGTGAGAGCTTAATTCTAGTCACGTTCCTTACTTAATAGACACAGACACACTTTGAATGACCTACTCGAATAATTTGTAGAGTTGTTGAAAAATCGAACGAAGAATATATTTTTTTATGGATTGGCACACTACAGGTAACACTATAATTTTTTCAAGTTTGGAGAAGGAATTTGTAGTAATTATTTCTTGCTAGTATATTCAAAGGTATCCCAACCAACTTACGGCACAAACGGCGTTTCATATGTAAACATAAAGGTATTATTAGAAATACACAATTTTTGAGCTTACACGAAAGCACCTTGTATATTTTACCTATATCTATATAATATAGTGGTAAACAAAGAAATAACTAACGCATTAATAATCAACGACTAACATATTAATTTTATTTATAATATATCTACAACCTTAACCAATACATTCCAGATCTAATTCTTATGTAATTGGGTAATGTCTCAGTAGGCCCTACAGCTGCTACAGCAGGACATTTGTCATAAATGTATTGGAATGCAAACTCCTTAATCATTTTGTCTGTTACATTTGATAGTTCACAGTAAAGTTTTGACGAGGTTTTAAGTTCTTGATCGTATAACAAGTGAAACCCAATATCACGACAAGAATTTATAACGCCAGTCATTTTTTTGGCTAATTTAAGTTTGGCTAAATTAACTGCCCGCTGAACATCAGATTGAACAATTGTAGTGCACATTTGCATCCATTCGTCCTGTATGTTCGACACCATGTCGTCTAAACAAGAACGATCGCCTAGAAAATAGATTCCCCACAATCCTACATCTTGATAGGCAATGTAAAAAGATTCAAATCTCTCGCATAGTAATGAAGTCGAAGCCGCGCGTGCCAGTGGTGATCCATTTGCAATAGATCCTCCTTGTGTTCTGTCCCATGATCCTGCCAGACAACTTGCTACTAGACTTGTTAAATATTCGGATGAATTGCGTCCTGGAGCTTCTACAGCGATAGTAACATGGGCATAAGTCATGGAATCGTCTCTATAAATAATTTGTGATCCTGTAAAACGTTCTGTGCCAGTTTCTATTGGATTACAATTTTTATATTTTAAACAGTGAATATTCGTATCCACTTCATTGATTAAGGCTGTATGTGTTACATTCCCACATAATGCCAGAATAAACTTTTGGGGTTGATACGTTTCTTTAATAAACCGTGATAGTATAGTTTTATCGAAGCTTAAAATGTTTTTTATCGGACCAATCACAGTCTGCTCTAAAGGAGTTCCTTGAAATGCCGTTTGGTGTAAGTAATCAAAGGCTACTGACTTCGGATTATTATCATAGTCACTTGCTTCGGAACAAATATTTTGTTTATTTAAATTTAAGTCCGTGTCATCATATTCATCAACTTTAGAAATTATTTTAAAAAGTATCTCCACGCATTCAGAGGTACTTTCTACTGGACTTACAGCTGAGAACATTTGATATTCCCGATTGGTAGCTGACGTGAGTTTTATGCAACTATTGTAGACAGCTCCCTGTAAATCTTTATTAGATATGGCCAAGTGCTCAATGAAATGAGAAATACCATTGTTGCAAGTATTTTCGTACCGTGATCCGCATTTAATGAAAATAGATGCACAAAATAGAGGGGATTCTACTACTTCCGTAGCAACTTTTAGGCCGTTTGACATGATCTTAATTTGTATTCCTGTAGTTGACATAAAGTTATGGGCGATTGAAAAATTATGTTTAAATTTGATTTTTTTGGTTAGCAGCTTAAACATATTGAATTAAAGTGCCTTTGTAAGAACAAACGTTAAAAGATTCACAGGCATAAAACCTCCACAAGTAAGAAGAAATTAATAAACCGAAATTATTTGAAATGTAAATAACATACGTATAAAATTAATGTCAATTTTTAACAGACTATAAATACTAAATTCTTAATTCACAAAAAATATTTGTTCCTAAGGTACGGTATGGGAACTGAAATGTGTGCTTTTACATAATTTCAAAAATTTATGCCCTATAAATTTAATACTAAACTCGATTATATAATTTAAGTACTATCTACAATGATGCCGGAATACATATCCTTACTTCTTAGTTCAGTAAAACCTGACTTTAATATATACCGTATCATATATACCTATCATTAAGCTGGGTACTGTTTATAAACGTGTCAATATTAAATAAATAAAGACTATTTTTATTTTTTTTTACTGTACTTATAAAAATAATAGTTGTACATATGTATATATTTTAAAAATGTTATGGTTATATTCCAATATTTTGTATATCACGCCATATTGATATTTTATATACGTTGTCTTACGGTAGGTTCGGTACGTTACGGTAGAGTCATACACCTCATTGGAGATGGAACATAATTTTTATATTTTTGTCTAGATTTTGACAATGTCGTGATTACTGTCACAGTTGAAATTAGGGTTCAAACAAATATTTTCATTTAATAGCCAATGCGCTTATTTATTAATATTATTTCTTAAGTAAATACGAGTATGCTACGCCATAGTGAATTAGTTCAGAAAATCACCAAACTATTCAAAATATGCGTGCGATACAAAATTACTTCAACAGTATATAAGCACATTTTAAAAGATACGCCTAACGTACAAATTTTTGAGGCAACTAGTGGATTGACAGTTGCTACACAAGAAAGAAAATGTGGAAATGCGTGCTTTGGACTCTTTCTCAACGCAGGATCTCGTCATGAAGATAAGACATTAAATGGTATAACATATTTTTTTCAACATCTTGTCTATAAAAGTATACAGAAACAAACGAAAACTGAGCTGGAACGTGAAATGATAAATATAGGTGCGAAATTCAAATGTCGTACAAGTCGTGATATGAGTTCTTTTTATGTAGAATGCCTTGCAAGTGTTTCAACACGCGCTTTAGATATATTATTTAACTGTATTTTCAACAACGCCTATGCTAATCCTGAAATAGAAATTCAAAGGGATTTAATTTATCAAGAAATGTTAGAGCACGATAATTGTCCATCAAAAGTTTTACATGATTATTTACATTCAACGGCATTTCAAGGCACACCACTGAGTCAAAGTGTAATGGGTCTGAGTAAAAATCTTAGTAATTTTAATTCTAATGCCGTCCGTGATTATATGAGCAAAATATTAGTTCCAACAAAAATGGTATTAGCATCGGTAGGTGGTGTCAAACATGACGTTATGCTAAATTTGGTCGAACAACATATTAGAAAAAGCGATGCGTGTTCACAATCTGCTACTCTTGGACCTGCCCGTTACACAGGTTCACAATTAGTATACAGAGACGATTCGTTGAATGTTGGATATATAGCTCTTGCTGTAGAGGGTCCGTCCTTTTGTGATGAAGATAAACTTTGTATAGATTTAGCGTCGTCAGCTATAGGGGGCTGGGATGGATCGCAACCAGGCGGAACAAACCACGGTACTAACCTTGCATATACCGCATCGTCAGGGAAATTGTGTGACTATTACAAAACATTTAGCTATTACTATGAAGATACAGGGTTGTGGGGAGTAGAATTCGCAGCACCGAAAGAGGAAGTCGATGATATGGTCTTAGCAATTCAAGACGAGTGGATGCGCCTATGTAATATGATAACTGATGGGGAACTACTCAGAGCAAAGAATGAATTGAAATCAAAGATAATCATGAATTATAATAGCACCGTTGAAACTTGTCTCGAGCTCGGCCAAAATATTCTTCGTACAGGCTGTCATCCTCACTTCTTGGAGAAATTAGATGATATAGACCAACTAACAGCTAAAAAATTGAAAAATGTCTGTGATAAATACATTTATGATAGATGTCCTGTGGTAGTAGGCATAGGAACAACTGAAGCATTATTGCCTTACCCAAGAATCAGGAGTTACATGTATTGGCTAAGAATATAACTTGCTTAAAATAAAGACAGTAAAATCTATGTCATCATTTATACTTATTATGTTTTTATTAAAAATACATATGTTTACACATTACGTATATATTTTTTATTTTATTTTACATGAAGGTATATATTTTACAATCTTTTAAATTGACTAGGGTCATTATCCATATCTATATAATATGAATATTAATGAACATATTAAGCAAACTTTGGTGTAGTAAAACTTCCAGTTTAGCGCTAGAACATTATTTGGTTCTGTCCTGGTTTTAAGGTTTGATTTACATTAAAGTAATTATTAACCAACAAGACCATATTACTTCGATTACAGATACCTCCTATTTAGATATATTATATAGGTAATTAAAGCCGTAGTGAATATGTTGTATAAATCGCCCGTTGTCAAATATTTTAAGGGGAATTTTATTTTTAATATGCCAACCTTGGCAACATAAAAAAATATGTAAAAGCTGGTAATTTTATAATTATAATTTATAAAGAAGTTTATTTGTGAACCAATATATACTTAGTAGTTGTAATACGCGTATATGGCCAAGTTTAATATTATCATTAATCTCCAACCAAGGTTTGTAGCATGGCGAGAGCACTACGATACAGTCGACTTCTTTACTGTTTTAATAAGGCCTGTACATCGGTTACGTGATCGGCCCCGGGATCTCTGGGCTTCTACTTTGCCTTGCACTATTAGTCTTTTCATCGAAATCTCGTTCTTCGTTGTGTCGTTTTTTGAGTCGACGATAACCGTTCTTTGATATTGAGTTCCTTAAGAATGGAGTTCTTCATACGGAAAGAAGTCCAAGGGATTTTTAGAAGACGCTGCCAAGACCACATCTCTAAAGGTTCGATTTTTAACTGCAGAAACCAAATGTTAGACCCGTAGAGGAAAAATAGGGAAGACAAGACATTTCATAAGATGGACCTTGGTTATTTTGTTATTGTTCTAGCTCTCCATATTATATAGAGTTCTTTAACCGCAGATTCATTCAGCTCATCATCTCGTTTTGTTGAGGTCGATTCACAATCATCTTTTTTGTCTTTTTCCTATTAATGACAAAATCAAAGTCAAGCCTAATGATTTCCAGACGAGATAATAGATTTTTTATATCCTCTTTAATCTGTGCAAAAAGTCTAGTATCATCAGCATATCTTAAATTCATTTATCATTTGACCACCAATAGACATCCCTTTTGATAATCATTGCAAGCCGGGTGTTAGAACGAAGCGAACAATTATTATAAATGTAAGTAAGTAGGTAATTATAATTCACAAGAGTATGCACGACTTTCAAGAGTTTTAAGATATTTCTATTATTTTATATTACGTAAACTTAAAAAATAATTAAATTAAAGCGTTTGTTAAATTTTGATAAGTTTTGTTGACTCTAAGCTCTAAGCGAGTTTTCTTAGCTATGTTTTCGACAGATCTCAAATTAACCAAAACTTTATTTCTCAAATTAAATTCCTTGGAGCTTAAAACGGTAATAGCGTGAACGTTCGTTAATTATATAATATTTTGTAAATTTTGTACTATTAATATGGAAGTGTAGTAAAACCCATCGTGACCGTTAGGTTAACACCTACACTGCTTTATGACCCCACGTATTATAACGTAAAGTAAAAATATGTACCTTTTATATAAGTAGTCTCTGAAATTAACTTATAGTGGAACTAAATCCTTTCCAATCTTTCCACCCATATTTCGAAACATTACATGCTGATTGACAGAATTCAAAAACTCAGTCTCCCCCCTCCCAGACTAGAGAAATGAAAATAGCTCATTCCCGAGTGGTATTTGAACCGATAACCATCAACCATATTATCAAAATAACTTAAAACTATATACTGAAAAGGAAAAGAGGTAAAATAAAATGACGAATATAGAAAATTATAATTTATTACTTCGAAAAGAGAAAAAAATATCAAAATAATGATGAGTATAAACGAGTATAGTTCCGAAACATTTGAGATATACAAACATTCATCGAAACGTTGGAATGTGTGACGTGACTGCCGATCGATTCACATTTGACTGTACAACATATTCAATCAATTTGTGTGGATTATCTTATTATTTAATAAATAAAGACTGCTATTGAAATCTTTTGAAAAAAAAAACGAATAATGGAGCTAAAGTGAAATTATAACTAAACCAAAGTCAAAATCTAATGAACGAAAATAGTAAAATATAAATAAGAAAAAGATAAACATTTTTTTTAAATATTTAGTGTGACATTTGAATTTCGGCAATAATATTATTGGACGATTGTTTTCTATACGAAATTGACTTAATGTTAGTTAAACTTCACTGACCATATGAGACAATTAGTGATTTGATATTTCTTAGTTATAAAACTGACATTCATTCAGAAGATAACTAAAATTAAATATTATTGCAAATCAGACGAATATGTAAGTATTGTTACGGCAGTATTGACATAATAAACAATTATCATAATTGTGATTGTTATACAGTTATCTCAAGTGGTCTAATATATTATACCTTATACAAGTGTCCAGGAAGTAGATAAGAATTTTGTGAACATTGTATTTTAATGTTTTCATATGATCGGGCAGACGACAACTGAGAAGGGACCTAAACTGATAAGAACTGCTGTGAGCCGCGACCTATTCAAAAACAATCTTATTTAATTTTCCCAGCTGCGGAAATTATAATTTTTTAATTTTGACAATAATGACTTAGTGAAAAATTATTGCTTGGAAAAAAATATATATAATAGTCAATATCAGAATGTCTACATTTAGATGGATGTTTACAACAAATTACAATGTTTTTTTTATGATCTACAGCATTCTACCATTCGTCCCTACATCCTGGACATATTATATAATTGTTGAGTTGACAAAAAATCAATATCTTGCAAATGATTAAATTTGTGCACAATTAGGTGACACAGCGTCGACATTTTTTTTTTATATTGTCAAAAAGAAAAATAACATCTTTGCACTGCAAAGATCAACTTAAAAATATTATAATAATAAAAAAATCCAAAATGATCTCTAGCAGACTAAAAATATTATAAATATAAAGATCGGCAAAAATCACAGAAAATGTACAAAAACGAAACAGCGTCATCGTCTAAATGTAAAATATAAAAATAAATCGATCACACCACTAGAGAGCAACGCAACGTTAGTGATTATACTTTCGAAGTAAAGTAAAATATAATAATGAAAAAATATACAAAAATAAGTGATATAATCTAATATATATCTTTATAGATATGTCCATAGATAAATCTCATAAATGTTTAAAAAAAAATACAAAACTGACACATAATAAAACGAATGCAACGCATTCGAGGTCTAAAATTAAAAAAAAAATGTAGAAAAACGTCAAATGCACTTTGCTTTGTGGGTAGGCTGTCATTTATTTGTGTTTAATAAAACTTACAATATATTAAAACTGGAATGTCATGAGTGTAAACTACTAGTATAAAACCTACATTATTACTTTCCTTTTCAACCGTTCACAATGCATTAAATGACATTGTTATAGTAAGATATATCGATAGTAAAATATCGACAGCTTTTCGATGCTAACTATTCTGGCCTTTGGCCACATACTCGTTATGCCACTAACATTACGTCAGTTCGAATCAGAATATGCTTTTAATAAACCAAAAAGATCATAGATCAAAAATGATTGTGACAAAATGTTTATAGCTCTAAAACACGCTGAGTTTACCATATTACATAAAAATATATTTCAATATATCGTAAAAAAATATGTTAATTTTTTTTCCAGTTTAACATGATTTGTATGTTTTTGAAATAAAAAGATTATGAAATATAAAATAAGGCTCATCCATATTTTATAATTACAAATTAGATTAAACAGTGGGTAAAACTTATTGAGTGTGTCAATGTTTGTTTATATGTATGCCCACATTTACTTTAGATATATTTAACATATATTGGAATATATGGATAACTTCCATACACTCTCAAGGACTTTATTATAAGTCAAAATTGTTATACTTTGTTCAAATTGAAATGTTAAAACGAGTCTGTACAAGAAATAGAAGAAGAGAATGGCACAGTTGTGTAGAAACGCTAAAACTATTAAATATGGTAATGTAATAAACAATCACTTAGAAAGAAATATTAAAAAAATGTATGCGATATTGTCATACCATTAATAATTTTATATTAAATTCTCTGTAATTTGACCACTCAATAAGTTTTATTTTTAGATTATAATAGAACTATACTAAAAATTGCTTATGTAAACATTTTATGTTAATTATTTTCTTGCAAAAAGTATAATAGTAAGTAATGTATAAAAAAATATGGCTTCATGAAGTTATTAATAATTATGTCAAGATATATACTTCATTTAATGTACTATTTAAACCACCTACATGATAACTGCACAGTGGAAAATACGTTTTTGAGTTAAAGGTATATAAGTATTATTCTTTATGGAATACGAAGTAAAAAAAAAACATTACATTAAAATCAATCATTATCATAGAATATAGCCTTAAATTTCACAGACGTGACAAAGCATACTCTGATTCGATACAACGGTAATTGTTAGGAAAAAACCTTCGAAACGTCAATGTTTTTTTTTGTTTGACAGTATAAAATTTTAAAAATCTCAAAAAACGTTTTACATTCTCGTACAATTCTATGTCAATACTATCACATTTGACAAAGAAGCAGCCTTTCGATTACGAGAGATTCCATCTCTTAAAGGACGAAATATATCACTGCAAAGTGCGCATATACCTCGCCAAGTCTTTTTTTAAACCACCTCCACAAATACTGGCCAATTTCACAACATTCCTTTATGTTAAATACCACAATTATGACACTGATTTATCGAATGATTTGTTTCGTTTGTATTTATAAATATGTAGGAAATAATCGATTCAGAAAAATCGATTACATTTAACGGACAGAAGTAATTCCAATTATCGATATAGAATAACGAGTCTAGTTTTATGATAGTTTCGATACAGGTATTATACATATAGCCGTTTCAAAATTAAATTCTAAAATGGCAATGTTTTCATACTATCATCAATGAATTCGATAATTCTGATATGAAGCTCATTTTCGTTTTTATTATATACCCTGATATTGATAAAGTAAAAGGAAAGTACGATATTGTTAAGACTTAATACTACACGAAAATGTTAGTAAAGAGGTTATATAAAGTACTACTAGACACCTATTATGAATAATTATATGGCGAGAGACGACAAATTGACGGTAATGAATATATGTGTATGTGATCTTAATAATATTACAAGATTATCATTACTGTTTGCGTACATTACACATAAATTGAAGACAGAAATCGACTAACATCGAATCGAGACATAATCGATATGTACCATATACAACATATCTAATGACTTATGAACTACATACATCTAATTTGTCATGAAAAAGTCCTGTAAATAGACATAAATATTTGAGCACTTATTTTTAATTGGTACAATAATTGTAGCAATCAAAAGAACTCAAAAAAAAAGGTAAAAAGGTGAGTTCGAATATAAATTAAACGCAGAAAAAAAATATATTGAAATTTATAAAACGACATAATACGAACAAATTACTATTTGGTCAAGTCGTACACATTTTTACAGTCCAAAGTGCGTCACATGATCAGAAGAACGCTGACTAGTTTAAATAAAAATATTTTTAAAAAATATTAATATAATATTTATTGGAATGTACAGTAATGGAATGCCACAGACAAAAAAAACATATACAATTATCGTATTTTCAAACGTCTTCAAATCACTTTTTGAGTATAACAGCACAACGGGACTGTAAAAACGCGATAAATCTTAGATAATTCGAGAAGAATCGACAAAGATATCTCTTATCGTGTTGTAAATTGAGTATTTAATCAAAACAAATGAACCTAAATTAACACTAAACAACGCGGCTAAACAAAACCTTTACAGGCTTGGCCTCAATCTAACGTCCGCGTTTCAAAACCGATAGCTGCGCCTCCCTACACCGACACATAATATAAGAGCATTGGTATAAAAAAAATTTGGTAAAAAATATCGCTATAAACGCTAAAATAATAATACAGCTACCAAAATATGCAACGTGCCTAACGTAGAAAAAACATAATAATCTCCTTGGAATATATATATAGAGCTTACTCTAAGAGTACTTAATATATAAATATATTACGTGTTAAATTACAAATACTTTACCTTATCAGGTTGATTATGCAGACTTAAAACTAATGGAATGTAAACATAGAAAACCCTATAGAAAACATGTTAGTTAGTTATACCCCTTAATATTAAGGTTACACATAGATTTACCCAAACCATAATAATATAATTTCAATTTAATATGAAATATTATAATCGAGACGTTATCGATTATCGTTCTCGATTATCGATATTCGCCGTTTTAAAACTAGATATGCACGTTAGTATTAATATTACTATTCTATATAGAGGTACAGTACGCAATCACAACATATGAATTGAGCTTTTCGGTTTGTGGTTTCAAGCTAAGTATATTACAGGTTGTGTCCATTCACCCTGTTTCGTTTGTATCTATTATTTATTATTTATTAAACGCATTTGATAGCTATCAACGTTACTACTGTAGTTGCGTAGT
Organism: Eueides tales michaeli; assembly: GCA_018249855.1. Classification (NCBI taxonomy): domain Eukaryota; kingdom Metazoa; phylum Arthropoda; class Insecta; order Lepidoptera; family Nymphalidae; genus Eueides; species Eueides tales. The sequence goes on from DWMZ01000153.1 coordinate 23,343, forward strand.
TCGACTTGGGGTTAATTTAATCTCACAATACATAAGAAAGTTTAAATGTGATAGTGTTATGACCGGAGCTTGAAACTACCACTTTGTTCTATATAAGGGACGGCATAACGCAATATAATATGTAAATCCGATAAATAAAAACTAATAAAACCTAAACCGATGCACAACTCGCTTTCATTGTACGTATAATCATTTACGAGAGAGCTAATGACTAACCACTTCCTTTTTCCGACTTCAAACCGATGGGACGAATCGATAAATTAAAGCTTCATTTAACGCCGGCACAACAGCTGAAGATAAAAAAAATATACAATATAAAAAAAATATATAATTGAACTATGTACTGAAATTTTAATTAATGACGATAAAAAAAGGTGGCATATAGATTATTTTTTTATATTCATTGTATTTAAAAAGATCTGGTGTAGATAACGCCGCGTCTATGGTACACCTTTGTTTTGTGGTGACATAATTATATCTAAACAGTCCTTTCTAACATGAGGTACAAACAAAATTTCACTTAAATACACCTAGAACCCTTGTATTTATAAAATAATAAAAAAAAATATATACATTTTCTCTCGGACTAAACTAAAAAATATATATATATATTGTACGTATAAAAATGTTCAATCGAAACTACGAAATACGAAAATCTTAAAATAAACATAAAAAAAAAAATCTTACAATTACTAAGTAAAGCATTTACTTTATAAAATGAATAATATACACAATAAGGTATTTTGTACTGTAAGGTTATTCAAAATCTTGACCTTGTATATAATATTGAATGCAGACGAAAAATAAATTTCGACGTCGTGAAATTAAAAAAAAAAAAATAAACAACTCTTTGTACATTCGTTGGAATGGCAACATTACATATATTTAGAACTAACCGAAAAAGCTGCCTACACACTACCTCCGTACGGTTTCAAAACTCACATTAATATATTAATATTAAGAAAAAAAAAAACAAAAAAAAATATCATTTTCCGTGACTAAAACGCGTCTAACTCCGTAACCCTAAGTATTGATGCCAAAGCGGAAAACAAAACGCTTTTATAATTTTAATTAAAGAAAAAAATCATGAATCGAGATTCTAGCTACACTATTACATAAAGCTTGAAACATACATCGATCGAGGCGGCACAGACCCTTACTTAACCTATTTATTATACAGGATGTGTTTATATGATCATTTTAAAACATCATTCATTGAATCATCATTACAATAACAATATCATATGTATATATGGGAAAAACAAATAAAATTTGCGAAATTAAAAAAAAAATTTACGAAATTCAGATCAAATTTGATACCTTAAATTACGATTATGATTAAATACATATAAAGATTAATACAACTTACTGTTTACAACACATCCTGTATATACATTAATAATATAGCGTTGCAACTTTTTCTATGTTTTTGATTCAGTCTTTGGAACTTATGTGGTGGAATGTAGAAATATACAATACTCGTCTCAACAGTATACACTGGATACAAATATATACGTGATACGAGTTCAATACACTAATAATTAATATAAAACGATTATTATAATGAAATATAAGATAGTATTATTATCAATTATATCGTACATGAAGTTCTTGTATTGTTTGTTCTATAGACGTTTGCTTGGTAAGCTGAGTATTTTGAATATTATATATTTATTTATCGTCACAACATTTTCAATAGAATAATTAATTTTTAATTTTTTTTTTTTGTTTAATTCAAGAACTCCATAAACGACTACAAATATATGGTATGGTAGTTCGATCACCACCATACAATGAATAAAGTTACGGTTATACAAAATGCTATAAAATACTATCATTGATTAAAATCTTATTATTATAATGTAAAAAATGTAGATAAACGTAGAAAATATTGATTAATATAATTGAGATGTGTCGAAATTTCGATACTTTATAGCCACCTCGTATCCAATATTGGAATTAACATTCAGTATATTTGTATGAAATATGAACTTAGCTGCTTCTAGAGCGTCAGTTCCAAGTTTTACTGGCCCATACTTTAATATACATATAATATAAAAAGATATATAAATATAAATGTCTCGAACATTCAAATTACATTTTCCTGTCATTGGGCTCAACTCGTCCAAATATCAATGATTTCCAGCGAAACTGTTGAGTGAAGATGTCAGCCAAGGTTATCGGGTCTACGAAGTCATCGTCCGTAGGGTTCGGTGCTAATCATACGGCCTCGTTGGCCTCAACCTTGGGGACGGTGGCCTCTTGGACTGAGGCCTCGGCCTTGGCCTCGCCTGGTGTGGACGCCGACAAACTGGAATACATACAGACTTATAAGAATCTATATTCATTATTATTTTGATGATTCGCTACATTGTTCTAAAATTAACAATAGAACTGTTAAAATTATAATTATTATATAGTATCAAAATTCAGTCTAATTTCATATAAGTAATATAAATATATTTTAAAATTCATTATAAACCGTTATCGAATCCGCAAACTATGACACAATAACACATTGTATTGAACAACACTATTTTGTTTCAATTAAGTAGAAAATATAAAATTATCGTGCGATTTAGCTGTAAATTCTCATTATTATTCAACACCTTATCTCTAATGCACATATATCATTTAAAACGACACTCACTTGAAAATTTCATACTATATAATACATACTTTATAACAACACAATCATAACAGACCGCCCTTACTATAAAATATACAAAATTAAAACAAGAGAAAATGTCAACAACAAACTAAATACGACAAAAATAAAAAACCTTACGCATAGACAACTTTAGCATCGAACCCATCGCAGAGCATTTTAAATATCACAATATAATAATTAAAACAAAACAAATCAACGTTCGTATCGCTTGGGGCGACCACGGTAGAGTGTACCAAGTAATTAAAAGCCAAAGCAAGAAACATCCCGGCCTGATTGGCGCATTTGATCCGCGCGGATCAATAATTGCATCTAAACCAGACGTGATGAGGCGACATACAAACGTTTTATGTTGCAGGTGGCATTCGCTGAAATGATCTTTATAAATAGTTATTTTAGGGTCGAATATACGGTGCTCGGGTTGTACGGTCCAGAAAAACCCACCCCTAATTCAGAGCTAGACCGTCTGGAAGCTGTGTGGCGCAATATAAACGCGCGGATCGATATATTATTACATTAATGGTACATGCAACCGCCAAATAGGAAAATTGAATACTGATACGCCATCCCTATATTTAATATGCTCTGCACATTATAACATATTTGTATCGGAAAGGGGCGAAGCGGTAATCGCAAGGGCAACATCAAAAGCATGTGTAATAGATATTTTAAACTAGTAACGATAAATAAATTCGCTGTGTAAACACCAAAAGATTAATATTAATATAATTAAATAAACATACCGATTGTTTTGGCGGGTTTCATTAGTTTTTTTTATAATTGAACCCCGCTTCGGCACATGTGTCGGTATTATTACATTAACCGGTGCCCGCGCATTGTGATCATTACGACTAGAATCATTCAATGTCATAAGAATTTCATTTCATTATACTAATTTATTTTGCGAGGATGGATGTTTCTTCCACTTTCACGCAAATATTACTAAACAGATTTAGACGAAACTTACAGTCAGTCAGTCAGCGCTTTATCCCGCACAAGACAAGGAAACCTAGTGTTAAGACACTCCCGTTCTGTTCACCACTTTGCGCCGAATATGAGGCATTCCATATTGAGAGGCGGACCTCAACGCCGTGCTTTGCCTTATTACCAAAACGAAGAAATAAAAACATTAAATATTTAAATTGAAAATATTAAATATTTAATTTCCTCGAGTGGGAATCGAACCCATAAACCGTCGCGTTTACAGTCACATGCTTGTACCTTTGCCCCACGACAGGCCACATTGATGAAAGTTACAGTAATATTGCCTATATGTATATGAGAGTGGATCATTAGTAAAGATTAGTGTATCTTTCATACATAAACAATTTTCTCATGTCGTCACTAGAATGTGTTATTTTTGGTTTCAAATTTCACTTTGAGGTAGACTTAAGTACACTATACTTAGACTGTGTAACAAAATGAGTCATTTTAATTTTCTTGTAAAGCTTAGGAAAACGAAAACACAACAACCAAAAATACTCTATTTGCGCAATACGAAAATTACCATTATTTTGAAAAATATTGCCTCAATGACAAGATCTTTTCGATTTCTCTATACTTTCATAATTTTTAACTAAGTAAAAGACATCGTTGCTGCAAAGCCATTTTCAATATTCGCGATAGCTAACATTTACCTTACATAAATATATATATAAGCAGTGTTACCCTCTTTAAAACAACCGATTTCCGCCATAAGTTTAGACATAATTTCGTGAATATCGAAATTCAACGCATGCGTTTGTTTCAGAAACATTGTATGTTAAGCATTGAGCACGCCGCGCTTTGCTTGTGTCACCAGAGCAAAGCAATCAAAATATGAAATATTTTATTTACTCAAGTGGGGATCGAACCCACGGTCGCGTTATCAGTCGCATGCATGGCCCCGGAGAAATTATTACCTAAATAAATTTAATTAAAGGCACATTAGTGTATATTATACAAAAATTTGAAATAGCTGTATGGAGAAAATCACACGCGCAATATATAAACTTCGCATATACTCGTATATTAAAATGAGAAAAAATTAAGTTAACTTACTTGTCAATTTCTCTGAATTCCGCATTTGATTCGTTACGCCATTTGTTTCCCATATTTTGAACACTGCGAATGACAAATTTTCTTTTACAATACGCATATTAAGTTAAAAAAAAAAACAATGCACCTCAAAAACACTCAATAAAAATCATTCAACGTAGTCCAAAACCAAAAACAAAATTAAAAACAAAAAAAAGATAAATCAATTAATAAAGTGCAATAAATACATTAATTAAATTAGTATAATACGAACGATGAGTCTTGTCATCTTGAAGTTAGCTATAGATTATCTACTCGAATGAACAATGCTAAGGCCAGGCCAATACCTCAAATCCTGAAACAGTAACTACAATGAACCGGTGGTAAATTGTTTGACGTTAAAAAAAATGAAACACGTAACTTCTTGTTTTGAATAAAATATTTCAAATAGAAAGCCTAACTTCAGTGCTGCCACAACTCACCGACCGTATTATAACTAAATAACAAAATCAATACATACACATGTCTCATTTGATCTCCTTGCGCGCTCAGTTGTGCTAGATAGGCGGCTTGCTTACGATGGTGGTACATGTGGACGCGGAGACAAGATGGATTCCTCATACGCTTTTGACATATGTCACATTGCAACGTACCCTCCCTAGTGTCGTGCTTGTCCCGGATGTGCACTTTCAAGTTGTATCGATTCGCGAAAAATCGGTGACAAGACGGACACTTGACACCGCCCGATTTGCAATTCCATCCTTTGATACAAAAAATGTCATCGATTAAATATCGATTTTTTTTTGTCTGTTGCATAAATATTAAGATTTGGCAATTTTAAATATGTGTTAAGTGCAATTAAACTTTTCATTTTAAAAATTAAATGCACTTACTAAAACATAGCAGGGGAATTATAAAATATGTATATTATTAATAATAGCCCCGAGTGAATATCGAACCCACAACCATTACACAGCGTCCATTTTTAATTTCAATATATCGATATTTCTCGCGAATCGTTCATCGTCAGAACTCACCTGATTCTTTGCCTGAGTCTGGTAACACGAGGACGTTGTGAAACATGTCATTGTCGAAGTCGATCATTGGCTCGCTGTAAAGTTGTATGTGAAATAAAAATAAACAAAACAAAATGTGCTCAACTTAACGAAATTAAACAAAAATTTAAAAAAATATGTGAAACATGAAAAAAAAAACATTACGTATACTTATATATATAAAAGGCTTACCCGTCAGAAGCATATTCGGTGTTTTCAGCGTGAGATGGGCTATCGTTTACTGGCCTTGGTTTCTTCTTGTTGGAATTATAACTGTTTTTGTTCGACGTGTTCTTTAATAATCTGTAAAAATAACTCAATGAATAAAACTTTACTTCAGCTTTGTGCTTTCATTTCAATGATTACCTCTAGTTCTTAATATTGAGTAAAGAATGTTCGTCTTACTATCAATAGCTATCCTATCTAGCTACACTTGCTTCCACTAGTAAAAATAATTACAGCTTATAATCAGTACAAATACATACATTTTTCCTTAATTGCTGATAATATAAACTAACATTATAAATGAAAACTAAGTTCGCTGATTTTTGATTATTTGTGATTTTATTTGACAAATATTTTAAATTTCACTTTTTTTTGCCACATATTATTGCATTCTACTTGAGTTTACGGCAGTAACGCTCGCAAGTAATTGTAACGGGATTAGCTGTGGTCGTGAGTGTGGTCGTTGTGATCGCTTAGTGGAACGTAGCTTTAATGGCATGTGTTTAGCAACAATCGCAAGGTTTAGAAGAACCGATTGACGTATGAATCATTAAAATAGGCCACGGGGTTTGATCTATACAAAGCCGCGTTCATACGTACATATATACACTGATAAACACATTACCCTCCTTTGCATCACGTAGTCGAGTGAGAAGTGGCTTTACGCCTTAAATTCGGAAAGTGAGAACGGAGTGTCTTAACATAAGGTTCCCAAGCCCACCCTGCTATGTGTGGGATACAGTGTAAAGATAAAAAAAAATAATAAACAAAAATTCTAAGATTTTCAATAATGCGGTACCTACCTATTTTATTATAGAGGGATTTTTATGATTATGCATTCTAGATCTCAAATTTATATGCCAATCTAAAGTCACAAAGTGTTTAAAAGTTTTTGGTAAAGACAAATTTTATTGGACGCCGGCCTGTCGTGGCGCAGGGGCACAAAAGTGTGAATGTAAACGTCAGGTTTTGTGTTTGATCGCACTCGACGCAAATCAAATATTTAATATTTTCCATCTAAAAAGTAACAGGCAAAGCGCGGCGTTGAGCCACTTAACACGCAATGTCTCAAATTCGGAAAATGGGAAACGGAACGGAGTGTCTTAACACTAGGTTGCCAAGTTCCCTCTGCCTCCCTGCCTGCCTGTGCAGGTTACAGCGTGAAACTGAATGAGACCACATTTTATTATATTCTATAGTGTAACTGGGCAGTTTCTAAATAAGTTGTGTCAATCTTCAAAACCAAAAGTAGTTAAGAAAATGTGAGTGTATAAATAGGCAACCAGATAAACATTTAAAAGATACCATTTGTGTTTTCACACCTCCTTATATAGTTCGTAGTTATTGCAAATATTTTCAACATATGGACATATATTTTTTACTGTTTTCTAAATATATTATGTTTATTCTTGAAATTGGGATAAAACACATTATTACTTAGCATATTTTAATATAATTTAAAATCAATTGCATACAAATTGTTGGCATTCAGTAAATTATCAAACATTGTTACATTAAAGGAAAAAGTCTAATGGTAGTAAAGTTTACTCTGCGAACGTTATCAACCTAAATAATAAATACTGCATACATAAAATAGATATCCTTTAAAAAAAATATAATAATGAATGCTTGTGAAGAAAAAATTAAAAAATCTGATTCTGATTTCAGTTATTTCACTAGAAGCAAAAAAAAATTACACAACACTATGAAAAATGAAAACACTAGTACACCAAGGTCAATTGGCAATGATAAATAATTACTTGCAGAAATTAAACTGTGATTTTCCCAGAACATTAAATTAGTTCACTTTATACTTCTGTACGACAAACACTATGGGAAAACCAATAAAATGTAAAACTAAATTTAAATTCAAATAATAAATATTATGAACATATATGAAATAACTTACAATTAAATATTAACATATTTTTTTAGTTTCAAATTGTATCCTGCACATGGTAGACTGAACCTGGGAATCTATTATTAAGGCACTTCCTGTTTTCACTTTCCGCCGAATTCTGGAGGAATTTTGTGTTGAGTAGTTGAACTAAACGCTGCGGTTTTCTCCTCGTTACAAGAACGATAATGAAAATATTAAATATTTCATTTCCTCAAGTGGGGATATAATCCATAGCCGTCTATTGGATTGCAGTTGCGCTCCTATGCGAGGCTGTCTTGGCATATTCCCCCAACAATGATAAATAAATTATTTCAATATAATCAGTATAATATAATTGTCAGTTTACTTTATCAAATTGGTAATGAAGCTATCTTATTACTAATCAATTTTTTCCCAATTCTTTTGCTTTTCTAAGCAGAAAATAATAATTTAGTAAATAATGTTTTCCCATTCAACCTTCTGATGTAGTTCAGATAGTAATAGTTATGTGTTTAACACATTACACATTTTTACTGAAAGCTATGTCTAAACAAATCAAGTATATACTTGATATAGAAAGGCTATATATAGCCTTTTTCAATAAATGGACTAACTTTAATTAAAAGACTAGCTTGCTTTATAATGTTAGTATATTGATTACAAATGTATAAATTGTTCTAAACCAAATTTTGACCTACAAACATTAAGTTCTAATTTGTTATGACATACCTGAACGGAAACAATGGTGTAACATGATAGCAATGAAATGAATTTCTTATCGCAAAATGATCAAATAATATTCAACATAATATTGCTTTATGCTGTATATTGAATATCAGATTTTTTTTATTATACCACAAGCTTTTTTTAAGAGGCTTTAATGGATATAGTTACTTCTATTCAAAGTAACTCCAAACACAACTACTTAGGGTGCCTGAGATAAGTAAGTGTATTCAATTCATCTAGAATAAATACTATTGATAATATCGCCACTCAACACGCAATGCCTCAAATTCGGGGGACAGTGAGGGAACAGAACAGTGTCTTAACACTAGGTTCCCAAGTTCCCTTGTGCAGGATGCAACCTGAAGCTGGGTTAATAACAAAAAAAAAATGCCACTCATTCTTCCATAGATTTACCACATGGATAGGTGAGGGCCCCTTTTAATACACATTAATGGATATCATTTTTAAGTTGCTCTCAACACTTATACCAAATTTATTATAATTTTACTTGTGCCAGTTTACAAGTGCATTGTCAAAACTAGTTAATAGTTGTAAAATTTAAACATCATTTTGGAATTACATCGCGCACTCCTACTTACTCCTTATACTTATTATAATTTTAAAAATTTACCTTTTCAAAGGACTTCTAGTAGCTTCCTCTTTAGGGACCGACGCTATAGACTCTTGTGATACTTCAGGAGTTGTTTCGTCCCCGGGAGGCACCCATTCTGGTAGGCTATCAGACACAGGCTCCAGTGTTTGAGCCCTCGTGAAAGATGTGTCTTCCTCAGATACAGGAGGTGGTGATTCACTTTTCTGTAAGCAAATTATAAGATGATTTTTAATAAAGTCTCGAAACACCTACCTAACTGTAAACTTACAACAGTTGTGAGTTCAATTCCCATTGGGGGGGG